>CAUYQG010173445.1:0-105955 GCA_963574415.1 Tarsius wallacei
TCCTCTTCCAATCAATGCTAAAGGCAACAGAAATGAGAACTAGTCATTTTATATACTCATATCTGAAAATGTTCTTTTCGTAGATAGTATAGTTTCTTAAGCCAGTTATGTATGGTTGGATACTATGGCAAATTAAAACTGTGGCTGTGCAACATAATGGCCTTTGACGTCAAAAATGATTTTGTCTATTTTGCCCTATTTTCATCATCTGTACAGTGGAGCTAATACATCCATTTTGTCAGGCTTTTGGTAGATGTCAATCATATGCCATGACATTTATGAAGAGCCTAGAGCTTAGGGATTTTAACCTTTATTATAATTAACAACAGCAATGATAATGATTGCATTGCTTGTCCAAATGGATACTGAATTAGGAAATGAAAGGCCTTGGTTCAAATAAGAATCCTTTTTGTTTATATAGAATTTTAAGTTTTCTAAGTGCTTGGCATTATATACACAGATGCACACACATATTATTATTTTTTTACAATAATTCTGAGGTAATCAGATGTTTCCACTTTTTATATCCTGAGTCACAAAGAGGCCAAATATTTGCTAAAGCCATGCTGCTGGTAAATAGTGGAGCTGGGTCTTTGACTCCAAGATCATGCTTTTAACTCCAAGATCATGCTTTTATCTCTCTGCCATTCAGTCCACCAGCTCTGGTCCTAGTTAGGTGATTTTCCTACTCTGGGTCTCTGTTTTTTTCACATCTAAGGTGAGGAATTTGGACAAGATTCTTTCTAAGTTATAACATTCTATAAATCTGTGACTTAGAATTCACTTAGGAGACATCATAAAAGACTAAGAACAGAACTCTACTCTTTCCACAGAGGCTTTCACAGAAGCATCTGTACATCATGGCATGGGAAGCATTGTAGGTCCCAGATACTTGGTAGCCTCATGGACCTCAGTGAGAATCACAACTGAACACTTCACTACAAATCACATGCATAAAGACACTTTCATATCCTTTAGGAAGTAATTCTAACATGTTCTGCTGATTTGAAAACCTATTGCCCCAATACCTCTCAGGATCCATGTTTTGGGGTGGAAAGAGAGAGTAGTCACTTGGGTTGGGCAAATGAACTTTATTATTTGGGAAATGGAAATTGAGTCTTTTTCTTTTTTTAAAAGCAAGCTTCGTATCACCATAATATTCTATAGAGAATTAAAGGGGTAAAATATGGTTTTCATTTGTATTTTAACATTTTGAGTGCACATTTTCTGCTTTCTTTTTTTTTTTTTTGAGTTGGAGTCTCACTCTGTCGCCCAGACTGGAGTGCAGTGGCCGCTCCCGGCCACTGCAGCCTCGACCTCCGAGTAGCCGGAATTACAGGTGCGTGCTACCACGCCCGGCTAATTTTTTGATTTATTGTAGAGATGAGGTCTCGCCAAGTTGCCCAGGCGGGTCTTGAACCTGCAGGCTCAGGCAATCCACTCACCTTGGCCTCCCAAAGCACAGGATTACAGGCTGAGCCACCGAGCCGGGCCTAGGAAGCCTTTTTATAAGTCTCTGCAATGTGGTCAATCCACAGGCCTCCTTAGCTCTGTTGCTTGCATGACAGAGCATACCATGTTTGTGGCCTTATTCAGAATGAAGAGAGGTAGCTGACATTCTCTTATACAAGATGAGCAGCACAAACCCAGGGGACTTATTCTTGGGACTGCAAGATTTCTCCATTTCAAAAAGAGACTCCCATCAATATTTTTGTTTTCCATGGTCTAACAGACATACTATGAAATCCAATGAATTAACGTTTCCAAAGATGCCAAGTTCCTCTCATGGGAAGCCACTGTCATAAACATAAAGTACCACTAGCTCGTTCAACATGACATAGTAAAACAGCACTTCCCATAATAAGTTTAAATCAACATTAGGTGATGTGGTACAGTACTGCTTAAATCACTGAAATGATGTGTAATTCAGATAATATTTCAAAATAAAAATGGAATCTCGTCAAACTGAGAGAACTTGCATTTATTTTTATTTTATGGTGGTAAGGATCAAAGAATTGGATGCTAACTGGGTAGATGTGGTAGACCCTTCCTGACTTCTGACAGTGACTCAGTCCATTTTTTAACAAGTTAAAGCTAAGTAAATGATGAATCAATGCCTGCAAAGCAGGAAAAGATGCCAGTTTCCCACTAAAAATCGCAAAGTGTGATAAACCTATTTCCGTTAGGAAAACTGCTGGAGTTTTTACTGGGGGATTTCCCAGGCAAACAGAGGCAAAGATATATAAACCAAAAGCGGAAGGTAAGCACATTTCCTCTTAGTGTTTTTATGCTGGACACTAATGTAAACCCAGTGAATAATTCAGGGCTGTTTCATGTCATCCTCCTCTCCAGTGTGATCGGAAGAGAGAACCTACCACACTCACATTTGCCCACTTTGGCTGGGCGGGCACAGGGATGGGGCACACATCCTGTGGGGAGGATACAGCAGCAAGGCAAAACCACAAAAGTACAAACGTTCACTTCATGCTCCCATCCATATAAAGTACCATCACCTCCCCTTCCTCCCCATTTCCCCTTCCATAGTTATTGGCATTATCAACCACTGTGATCATTTAACATCTTCTGGCTTCCAAATGGAATCTCTCAGCTACGCCAAGTTTGCCTGTCTTTATGTCAGTATCCACAGCCACGAAGGCCTGCTTCATGCTGTAGAACATACGAGGCACTGTACCTGCTTTGGTTCATTGAATTCTAATTCCACATGAGGTGTAAACTAAGTCTCAAAAAAGCTAAGAAACACCACATCACCTGTGTGGTATTCATGCCAAAAATGCTTACAATGAGTCTGTTTAGGAGAAAGGGATCAGACAAATCCAAGCTGTGGAACATTGTGTAAGATAAATATCCTGAACTCTGAGAAACTGTCAGTGTCCTGAAAAAAAATCAACAACAACAATAAAAAAAAAGCTGGAGAACTTCATTAGATTCAGGAGACTAAAAAGAAGCAAGAATGAAACGCATTGTGAGATTCTTACCAGATCCCAGAATCATAAAATGAAAAGAGAGCAAAAAAACTCCTCCAGCTATAAAGGACATTATTCACAAAACTAGGGAAATTTGAATACTGATTGACTATTAGATAATTAATAGACTAATAGATTGATTATTAGTACTACATTCATGTTAAATTTTCTGAGTGTGATTATTATATTGGGTTTGTGTGGGAGAATGCCCATCTTAGAAGATTCCTACTGAATTAATTGGGGTAAAGTTCTATGTTATTTGCAATTATCTCTCAAATCGTTTAGCAACAACAAAGAATCTCCCAAGTGAGAGAGATTCACAGAGAGAGAGAGAGAGGGCGGGGGGGGGCGGCGCAAAATATTGACAGTGGATAAATATGGGTACAGGGCTTATGGGTATTCATTGTACTATTCTTGAATTTTTTTATATGTTACAAACTTTCAAAAGAAGGAATTTTAAAATACGACATAAAATAAAATGTTAAAAAGCAAATGGGTCAAGCATGGTGGCTCACACCTGTAATCCCAATACTCTGGGAGGTCAAGGCAGGAGGATCGCTTGAGGTCATAAATTTGAGGGTACCCTGGGCGACACAGTGAGACTCTGTCTTCACAAAAAATTTTAAAAAACCCCAAAATTAGCCAGGCATGGTGGTGCGTGTCTGTAGTACCAGCTACTTGGGAGGCAGGAGTAGGAAGGTTGCTTAAACCCAGGAGTTAAAGGCTGTCTCTAAAATAAATGAACAGACAAACAAACCCCAAGCGGCAGGAGCAGCTAAGGAACGTGCTCAAAGCCAAACAATTAGCAACTGTCAGAGCCAGGACGCAAATACCAGGTGTTTAGGTTGTGTTTATGACTCTAATAAAGATTACAATATTTTTTCTACAAGTCTCCTTTTAAGGCCATGTACAAAAGGAGACACAATGATTGCTTGTCTTTTTTACTCTTGCTAAGGGTTGCTGTGACTATTGATAAGAAGATGCGGTGAAGAGAGGGAAGTTCCGATTGATCATCTCTGAGCTTCACTATATTGTGGAGCATGACTCTTAGCCAGGCAGAATGAATGAGGTGATAAAAAGTCCATGGCCAATATCATTTAATACCCAACTGAAAATTACATAAAATGCTAAAAAAATAAGATAACCTCCACTCATAGGAATGTGTCAGATAAGTGGAAGGATGGATTTCCTGTCTCCAGTGTCTGTGAACTTAAGAGATGGTTATCATTTGTACTGCTTTGCTGACAGATCCTGTGGGAGGAGGCTAATGATTTGTTTACACTTTACCCTGTACATAAAATTGTTAAAATAAGTCTGACGTCTTCTGATTCACATTTCTAATTGCCCATCAGACATATCCACATAGATCTTTTATAACCATCTGACATTCAAATTCCTAAAGTCAGTGTATCATCTCTTCTTCCTCCCCATCCCCTCCACCCAACACCCTTTCCACACTACCACACTCTTCTTGTATTTTCAGTTTCTGTTAATGACACAATTTTCCATGTTGGAGTCTAAGGGTGAAACTCAGGAATGAATCTTGGTTCCTCCACTTTATTCCACATATGCATTAATAATTGTGATTCTGCCTCCTAAATAATCACTCTGTAATAAATTATCCATCCTTATAGCTTTGTCTTACCTCACTGCTCACAAGCTCTCCTATAACCGCCTTCTCCTCACTTCCCCTATCTCTCATTCCAAGTTCCATTACTCTACCATCCAGTCACCTGAATTCTTTCTCTATCATGACAATCTGACTGTGTCACTCTCTTAATGAAGAGCCCATAATAGCTATTCACTTCTTGTAGGATAAGGGGCAAATGGCTTGGCATAAAATACATGGTTCCACATGAGCTAACTGACTATTATCTGACTTCATCAGCCATGTACGCCCTGCATCAGCTGCCACTCTGAGCTACTGAGGCCCCCGCTTTGATATGCGGTTTCTCCCTTCCTCACATCTTGCAGATGTTCTTCTGGCTGTCTGGGATGCTGTTCTTCATTTATGCATCTAGAAAAGCTTCAGTCTTCCTTCAGTGCCTACATCACTGTGTCTTTCTTTCCCTCCCTCCTTGAAGCAGAGTTAGGGACATCCACTTTAGGACCCTGTGGCGTCTCTGTGACATCATATATCCAAACAGCATTACTATACTTTGTTTACATGTTTGTCTTTACTACTCAAACCTGTGAGGGCACGGTCATGTTTTAATAATCTTTTTGACCCCAGCATCCAACACAGTGTAAGGCATATAGCAGGTACTCAACAGCTGACTATTAAACAAAAGCACAGATAAATTAATAAATACAGAGGGAGGCATAAATCATAAAATATATGGTTTATCAGACTTAAAAACACATATTAACAAGCTCACAGACCAGGCCAACAATGGTGGAACCACAGATAGCTGGTGAAATCCAAGATTCAAAATTTTTATTCCTGCTGCCTAGTTAACCTGTCATTTTGTTCACCAATTGCCCACTACTCCAAGATTAAATAGAGGTACCCACGAGAACTTTTTTCCCTTGTGCACATCTGGGAGTAACCTCTAGGGTAGGTCAACTCAAGCCAGATGGCAAGTGGAAAGAGGTGACAAGAGGTGAGGCCATGTTCTCCACATCACTGGAGGGTTGTACAGTTCAGAGTGAAGGTCTGACATTTCCAGTCTTCTTCCAAAGCTACCTAAACTGGCCGTTGGGCAAGAGAATTTCACTGCAGCCTGCCACAAAAAAGGGCAGGACATGGGGGGGATGCAAGCGATGCAGACTATTGTTTTGGCCTGTGCCCATAAAAGCACACAAGAGACTGGGAGCAGAAGTTTCTTCTAAAGGCCCCAAAAGGCCTCGTGAGCCAATGGAGAATCCAGAAATAAAAATATCATGAAGGCCCAGATGAGGTGGCCCAGCCTGTAATCCCAGCACTTTGGGAGGCTGAGGCAAGAGGATTGCCTGAGTCCGGGGGTTCGAGACCAGCCTGGGCAACTTGGTGAGACTGTTTCTCTACAACAGATCACAAAATCTAGCCGGGCAGGGTGGTGTACGTCTGTAGTTCCAGCTAGTTGGAAGGCTGAGGTGGAAGGATCGCTGGAGCAGAGCAGGTCGAGGCTGAGGTGGCTGTGAGTGTGCCACTGCACTCCAGCCTGGGTGACAAGAGTGAGACTCCAACTCAAAAAAAAAATCTGCCGGGCTCGGTGGCTCAGCCTGTAATCCCAGTACTTTGGGAGGCCGAGGCGAGTGGATTGCCTGAGCCCACGGGTTTGAGACCAGCCGGGGTAACTTGGTGAGACCTCATCTCTACAATAAATCAAAAATTAGTTGGATGTGGTAGCGTGTGCCTGTAGTTCCAGTTACTTGGAAGGCTGAGGCGGAAGGATCGCCTGAGCCTAGCAGATCGATGCTGGGTTGGTTGTGAGTGTGCCACTGCACTCCAACCTGGGCGACAGAGACTCCAACTCAAAAATACATACATACATACACATATACATATACATATATATATATATATAATGAAGATCACAGTCATTTAAAACAATCTTCCCAGGAAGTCCTTTATGAGGGTAATATCGACACAAAGCATTCCGTGAACAGCCCCTTTCCGGAAACCCTGTGTGTGCCCTGTTATACTCTATTCTCAAGCTAACAATACTGATTGATGTGATTAGGATACCGTCTGACATCTGGAAGGCAGATCCACCTGCATGGCACATACATTACCTTCAAATTGAGTCCCTGAAACAAACAGAAGAAAGGTGGGAGAGACAGGGGTATTCTGATGCGTTTCTCCAGCATCTGACACTTCAGCTGGCTATTGCCAATATCATTTCATTTGTTTTTCCATGGAAAAACAAAACAGATAATGAGCTATTTGGTCCACGTGCTTGGTGTATGTACTTTTAAAATGTCACCTTTGGGAAACTCAACCCACTAACAGATTATTAATAAAATTCAGCAACTGTCAAAGCACCTCTCTGTGGAGGGAGCTTTGGCGGCGACACCTATTAGGAGAGAGAGACAGATGGCCTTACCTCTCAGCTCCCGCGTCCACAGCTGTGAGTGGAGGTAACTGGGAGGAGGGGTTATGGGGGCTCCCCTGTACATTATGTCCCGGAGAAGGGTGACTGACAGGATGTGGGGGTGGCACGGCCCCAGCAGCTGTTCCACTTCGGCTTGAATGATTGCTGGAGAAAACAGGAGCTGAAATCAAGGGAGAACAAGCATGAGACCGTGCCCCGAATGAGGCCCACATTTTTTAAATACTGAAGGCTGGCAGCAAGCATATTTGAGGGGCTTGTTTGTTTTTCTCTGGATGGTTTTCAGGGAACAGTTCTCCCCTTCCTGAGTATACAGAGCTTTTGTTTTCACAGTAGAAAAGGTACCTCAGAAGTTTACATTTGGTTGCCTCCAGGCTGACGTTCACGGTTTTGTCACCTAAGAGCTACTGTGCCCTGCCACTTCCCTGTCTGGACACTGTGCAATTAGTCAATCTTGTACCGTTTGCATCTGTGTGAAGGTCTCTGTATTAGTGCTCTTCAGTCACAGGGGATGAGAGTCAGGTAACAGAATATTCAGTCAGCTGATAGGGAAGGGCACAACACAGGCCTCCCTTCTCTTCTCACTACTGCAGCAGGCCATGGTGGGTCAGGCCAGGGTCCCTTTCTGTCACTGCTAAATCACTGTAATGAGAACGGAGCTTCCATGATCCTAGCATGAACATAGGATCTTATACCCTTTTAACTTAAGAGTCTAACTAACCCCAGGCACTTTCCCAATGGTGTGATGAATATACTTGGTCTTCATCAAAAAGGAGTCTCTCAAACAATGAAAAGGGGGCCTCAAACGCAGTCCCAGGACCTTTTCCTACCTTGCCTAGTAGGACATAGAAAGTGAGCAAGAGCCCCATTCACAGGGGCAGCCTAGACATTGAATACCGTATGTGACTTCAGATGTGAATATGTGCCCCATTTAGATCAGCTAATTGGTAAGATGGCACAGAAGAAACTGGGGCTTGTCACTTTCAGAGTCTATCAGAGAGGCTCTCTCAGTGTCTGGGACCTACTTAGTAGACATCTCAAATACCACAATCATACCAGCATCATTATGCTAACTTCCTTTAGCTTCCTTCTTTGTACAAAGCTATGCTGAGCATCTATACCCATCTCTGCTCTTTTTGAACTTACTCTACCAATATCAAAGAATAAATTGATTTTAAAAAATGAAAGAAATCAAGTTCAGGATTAAGTAAGAGAAGCCACATTATCAAAAAGATATGAGAGTTTAAAAGTTCAAGGAGATGTATTTTTAGACCAGTACCACTTTTCCCCAACCTCTCTAGGATAGAATTCATACCCCAGATGACCCAGCCCCCAAAAGCTTAATCCAATGGAACAAGAGTTCAAGTATTTAAAGGAACGTGTGAAGAAACAAAATTACCATCTTCCCGCTCAAAAAGCTACTGACAGGGGTGTGATCTGATCTGAAGGGTTTATTTCTGGTAAGTCAGCATTCTGTCAGGTTAACACTTGTCCTCAGAAGGCTGTATCCACAGCCCTCCAAGTCCTAAAGAGGTAGTGAGGTCTGAAAATGCTTACCAGCTCAGAAAGGTGACGAATGCTGAGCTTCTGTTGTGTGCATCAGTCTCTGTGAAAGTTGCACATTTGCAAACTCGCTAGAGTCACCTTATGAATCACTGCCCTCATTTATGCTCAGCCAGCTCAGGGAACCACAATTCTGCTTGTATTCCAAATAATAATTTTACCCAGGGGAGAAGACTGTTTGGATTGACTGTGGCAATAGTTTCAATACTGGTGTTTGTCAGCACAGACTGCGGTGTTTTATATTCTATTCCAAGATCTAATGGAATAATTAGAGGTCACAGAGACACTGTGAAAATACAGCCCACCTTTTTTTATTTCTTCTGCCTTAATGTAGAAATGTGAGCTTTCCTATTTATTTTGTTGGAGTTGCTGAATGCACCCATCACTTATTTTCCCCTGGAGGTATTTTTGTATGTATGTGCGTGTGTTTATCACAAGGAAAGGATTGCCCCTGCAGCTTACAACCCGATGGGCATCAGGGAAACTTGGTGTGTACACTCTGTGCTCTATTCTATGGTTCAACAAAGTGTGATGCTTTTCAGAGGTCCATATTAGCTACAGGAGCTACATTTGGAGATGTGATAAAATAGGCTGAGAAATTTGTATTATTTGTAGCCTGGCACTCACTCAGAGTTAGGCCTGGTTTAGAGTCTATCCTTCATTTCATTTGACAGCCAGGACCAATCATCCATCCATCTATCCATCCATCCATCCACCATCCAACCATTACTTATTCATTTATTTTTGATTCAGGGGCTCACTTTGTTGTCCAAGCTGGAGTGTAGTGGTGCAATCCAGGCTCACCGCAGTCCTGACCTCCTGAGCTCAGGCGATCCTTCTGTTTCAGCCTCCTGAGTAGCTGGGACTACAGGTGTGTGCCACCATGGCTAGCTAACTGTTTTATTTTTTTATTTTTTGTGTAGAGATGAGGTCTCACTATGTTGCCCAGGCTGGTCTCAAATTTCTGGGCTCAAGAATTCTTCCAGCCTCGGCCTCTCGAAGTGCTGGAATTACAGGCGTGAGCCACTGCGCCAGGCCCCAACCATTATTTTTTAAATTCAAAGTTTATCAACTGCCTATTACATGCTAGCCAGTCTATGATATGTGGGTTTCTGCCCTTGAGGTGGCTGCAATTTACTGAGGAGAACAGAGCTCTATACATTAATTTTACCAAAATACCAAGACTTACTAGTATAGAGGATTAAACAATGTTCTAAGCACTTTAACATACTACCTTATCCCCACAATGCACCCTAAGTTCTGGCCAATCCAAATAACTGACCTCATCTCAAATATATCATGACAATTTATACTACTTTGCCTGTAGTGCCTTCTTAATTTACGTTAGTTCTGTATACAGAGTTAATTGTGTTCTATTCATTCTTCTCTTAGCAGCCAACTATTCCATATATTTATGGAATACTGACTGTGTGCCAGGCAAAAAGCTAGGTCCTGGAACAGACTAGGGAACAAGAAATCCTTGATGGCTGGTATCTCCAAACAGCATCAGTTCATTTTTATTTAGGGAACAAAGATGAACACAATCTAAAAGCCGATGAAATCCATCTTGGGGCTCAGTGAGTAAGACAAGAACAGAAAGGAACATTTATCCACCAATTCCTATTCCCCATTGGACAAGGTTTGCCCCAGGGTGTTAATGTGTTCACATTTTCAAGTAGGCACATATATCAGAGTGGCTAAATGCTCTCACAGATGCTCAACACCAGGGCATCAGAGATGCCTCAGGTACATGATACAGTAGAGGGGAGGTGCTGCCAAGCTATGCCTGGTATGGCTAGTTGCCATAGCCATGACCAGTAGAAACAGGTGGTAGGGAAGTGGGATGTGAGGTGGGGCACATGTGGTATCTGGTCCAGGGCTGAAGGCTCAGGAATGTGCCGTCTAGCTGCGCTGGACACAGTCAAGTGCTAGAGTCACCTCATGAATCACTTTCCTCATTTATGCTCAGCCAGCTCAGTCAAACCCATGTCCATAGCCCTTTCCTCCATACTACAGGGGTAAATGGCACAGAAACAGGCACTGGCCCTTTGACAGGGGCCCCAAGAGAATATGAAAGGGAGGGCTGTAGGGTTCAATTTAGAGTCTGGATTTGGAATGTATACTGAACAGTTGCTGATGTAGGGTGTAAGAAATCACCTCTCTGCAAAACGAGGTCAAGACTCACCTCTATTTTCTAACAGATGGGATGACAAGTATAGAAAAACCTTACTTTTGGTGAGATTACAACCTAGTAGAAGCACTTTGTATGAAGATTCCAGGGCATGCCTAGTTGTTATGATGTCACCTGTGACCAAGATGATGACCAGAAATTTGGAGGGAGTAACAACAGACACAAGCATGGCTTTCCAACATTTATCCAGTCCCCATCTCCCTTACCCTTTCAATAAAATGGATAACCCCCTGGAGTCAGACAGCTGTGCTTCAATAGCATTCTCCTTGGCCTCCACCAAAGACCCATATTTCTCAGAAACTGCCATTATAGCACAGGAAATGCCTCGCCTACTTACCCTGACTTCTAGGAATTTCTGACAGTCATACATCCAGAATTCAATCTTAGTTACTATAGTCCAGAAATATTATTTTACTCATTCATTCATTCAAACACAATTTCCCAGCACCTACTCTGCACCAGGCAGGTGCTAATCTCTATTAATGTTTTAAGCCTGAATACCTGCCGGCTTCACACAGTCCTGCCTGACACAGCATATGCTTCCAGACAAATGTTGAGGCTTTGCCAAGTGATTTTTTAACCTCAGGAAGAAAATCTCCACGTTAGAGTAAAATTGTAATGTCATTCGCAAAAGGAAAAATTTCCTTCCATACACCCTCAAAATGATTTTCCAAACTTAACCAATGAAGGCTATCGATTAAAGCATAAGGAAGAGCTCTGATCCCTCCAGAATACAGGATGATATTAACAAAACTGTTGTGATCAAATCAACCGGCACACACAGGCTGCCCACAGGGGCGGCCTTCATTGTCTGTGTCGACTCAGGGGTCACTACCGCTTTCAAGGCTGAAAGAAGGCTTTTAAGTGAACTTCTGGACGTGGCTGATGACTGGCAGCTGGAACAACTGATTAGGCACGGCAGAGGAACATATTGGAAATTCTTATTGCTTTTGTGATTAAGAGATGGTGGGCTCCCCAAGGAAATAAAAGCCTGATCTTGAGATGAATACGTGAGCCCTGCCTTCAGCAGACAGCCAGGAACTGGCCTCCCTGCTGCTGTGGGCTTTCTTTCTCTTTGGGGCCTCGCTCTCTGCAGTCCCCCACCCGTCTCTAGTGAAGGTAGATGGAGGTGACTCAGTTTGACTTCATCATTTTAATAAAGCAGCACATGTTGATCCATGTGGTTCTCAGATGTCATCTTACTGGCTACCGAGACCAGGGCATTCCAGGCTGGTACCTTTAACTAGCTCAGGTTAATCTTAGTTAATAGACAACTCTCTCTTTGTCCAAATGAAACCTATTAATCTATATTTTAGTGAGTATAGATAGGGCATCCTTGGGATTACTTCATTTGCGATGCATTTACCATGTGAATGGAGGGAGGTTAGGAGTGTTGGTAGCATACCGAAATAAAGACCACTTGTCTTAGGCCCCTTGCCAGAGGCAAGGGAGGCTACCAAAGGCATTCTTGGTGACTGTGTTTTCAACATTTTAGAGGCAAGGATGAAGACCTCCCTTGGCTGAAGTATAATAAAAACAGCCCGTATTCATTCCTGTTCAAAACTATGTGAGGAGCTGGAGCCCTGCTTTTCAAGCTTCCAACGTGCAAGCAAATCATCAAGGTAAAATATAGATTCTGATTCACTGGGTCTTGAGGGTGCTGACACTGAACTTCTAACAAACTATCCCAAAGTCCCTGGTGGTGCTGAGGCTGTTGGTGTGGAAACTGTACTTTTAGTATAGGTGCTGGACCATATCTCAGCTGTATTTCATATTCTTGCTGTCCCATGTCTCAGAATCAAAAGTTAAGGTTGATTAAGCATTTATTATGTGCCAACTACTCTATAAATGTTTCTCAAGTTTACTGATGGGAAACCTGAGGCCTAATCTGGTTCCTGGTTAAGTCACCTGGCCTAGGTCACAAAGCATGCAAACAGTGGAGCTGGAATTCAAAACTAGGAAGCCTGATTTTAGATCATCCAACCCTGACCACGACCCTATAATGCCTCTCAAATGCAATATGGATTCAAGAAAATGCGCAGGAATGTCGATCAAGACCTCTAAACACTCTGTTTGCAAAGACGACTTAGAGTCAACAGGCAATCTTTCCCCCACCACACACAACAAAAATGAGTAGCTTTAACTGCTGGTTAGAATGCAAAAAATAAAAACAAAAAAGATATTCCCATTTATGTTTTTGCCATCCTAAAATTACCTCAGCATCGACGAGAGAAATTTTCCAACTCTGAAAATTCAGGCAAGAAATTAAATTACTTGGTTTGGAAAACAAACAGCTGGTAGGAAATGTGCTTTTTTCCCAAATAAAGATTTCAGATACTTGTCAGAGGCATATTGATCCACTGGTTGGAAAAAAAGGAGGCAAGTAGGGGTTATTCATGAGCAATCAGTCATATACGCCCTTTACCACGAGTAAGCACAATGCCCGGGGCCCAAAGGCCACACCACCTGTCAATAATGCCCCAAGAAGAGATTTCACTGCGCTGCTTTGTAAATCTGTATTTGGAACCATTTGTGGTTGCTGAACAGCCATGGTGCAGTTCCTCATGTAGGGCTTGCTCTCATAGGGAAGGGACACCGGTCTACCCAGGAACTGTGAATTCACTTATAATGAGTGCCAGGAGTAGTGCTGGGACCCTGACAAATGACATTAATTGCTTGGTGGCTGGTACATAGGAAGAAGCACAGGCTGACCATTCATCTCTTGGGCAGAATTTCCAGGGTCAAGGCACAGGTGAGTAAGATAATCAATAAAATCAGGGTAAGGTGCCTTTCACAGAGACAGCAGAGAGAATCAGAAGACCTAAGTAAATGGTGAGCTCACTCTTGTCTCTCTGTCTCTTCCTGGAGGAGAATTTTGGACCTGGAAAGGGTTCAAGAAACAGTTGAACTGCAATAGAAATCTGGGCTCTTTTGGCCTCATTAGAAAGTGGGCACTCTATAGAGACAGTGTCAGGATGGTTATTAATAGAACAAAGCACACACGACGTTGAGTCAGATAGGCTAGGATTGAATCTTAGCCTTAGCAAGGTGTCCTGGGCAAATCACTTAACCTAAATCTCAGCTTCTTCATCTTAAATAAGAATACTACCTCATAGAATTGTGAGGAGGATGATATAATATATAGAAAACACTTAGCATAGAGCCTGAGCTATGGTTAAGTGCTCAATAAACCACTGTTGCTATTATTTGGTTCTTTACATTATTGTAATTATTGTCATTATTAAAAGGATTAGGGAAATATAAAGGCATATGTTGCTCCAAAATGATAAATTTGCGATAAAGTATGGCCTCCCATCTAAACTACAGATGGAAGAATACATATAAATATAAACTGTGGACTAGAGTTATTTTAAAAAATGCAGAAGAGTTTATACATCACACTCATTAAGCTTTTTACTGTTCAATTTTTTAAATATGAGTTGCTATAAAGTGTTTGGGGTCTACAAAGAATCCTCATAGGGTTAACATGTACTTTATTTTGCACAAGTAATACACACCTTTGAGTTGCAACCCATAATGCGTTTCAGTTTAAAAAATAACAAGTCATTTTCATGCATGACTGCACTTCGTTAAGGAGTGAAAATGGGCTGTTACTAAAATGTCAACACAATTGTCCTTCTTGAAGCTTAGTTTATCTTGAAGTATTTTTACATTTTCAGCACTTCTTTTTGTTTCTCCAAGAGTCTAAAGATTCAGAATTTTCAGAATTCAAGAAAGACTTCCCCTCAGGCATTGTGAAGAAAATGACCAATATCAGGGTGACTGGAGTTTTAGCCCCCAATAAGTGAAAATTTGGGCCCTGACACCTTCTATAATTCTTTGCATTTCACTTTGGAGCAATTTAATTGCATTGTTGCTCAATGGAAAATGCTCTCTGGACCTGAATTCGCAAACCAGAGCTTTCTAGCAAGGAAAATGTCCTGTCAGGGTCACTTGGAAGGTTGCATTTGATGCTGAGGTTAACTGGAGAATGGGAACTATGCCTCAGCTAATTTTGGCCTTGTTGCCAATAAGTAGGAGGGGTTAGTTTACCTTTTTCTTTCCTTCTTCCCTTTCCCTCCCTCTCTATCAGGAAGGGCTCCACATTCCACCTGCATCAGGAAAAAGTAGCTTCTTAAGGGGTTTGCACAGTCATCTCTCTAATCTTTCCCTTCTCCTTGAGGCATGAATAATTTTAATATTGCCAATCCCTAAAAATCTATTCTTTCTGCCTGTCTTTTTTTCCCCTCCCCACTTTGCAGTGTAGAGTATCATTATCCAGCAGCCCTGATAAGAGGATAATGAAACAATCCCTTCTCAACCGGATCGGGTGACTGTCAGACTAAAATGACACCACCCGTACATCCTTGACATGCTACCCCAAGCTAATTGATGGCAAACAATGGCAACTGTCTCCTGTGCACTAAGACAAAGAAAACATACTCATGTCACCTGATGGGAGAGCTACCTGGCAACGGATAAACAAATGTGTTAGGGAGACGTTCTATTAAGGTAAGTGAGGGTATAGCTCTGAAGAACATGCCTATTAACTTTGAGCTTAAGAGTGCTGCTGTTCTCTGGGGAAAAGAAATAAATAAAGTAAAATGAGAATTTATTGATGTCTGGACAGTTACATGAATATTCAGGTTCTCTTACAAATAGATATTCCCCCATGAGCTCCAAACTTCTGTGTAGGATGCCCAATTACATTTCCACATCATGCCACTGGATTTATCGCCAGGAAGAAGTTATTAGTATTTGGAAGAGGATACATGCTTACATGCCTTTCTGGAATACCTTGTGATACAACTAAAAGATAATGGCTGATGTCATCCGCATAAATGCCAAAGGTTCCCATCAAACATTCTGAAATACTGGGTATAATTAACTTCATGTGAGGAAAAGCCCCTGAACCATCTGCACTGCAGAACAAAAGCATATTTTTTTACAAGTGGAATGGCATCATCTGGCAGCTCTCTCAACTTCTTGGGGACCAACATTTCATGCAGCCCTTTTGCATTTTTCCAGACAAAGCACGAAATAGCAAACCTCATATCTCATACCTTATCTGTCTTCCCTCCCCCTCCCAACCTACCTACCTACTTATCCTCAAAGAGTTCATTACCTGGAAAGTCAGGAAAATAATTTGAACAAACAAAGGATTCAGACTACCCCCTGTGGGAGACCAGTCATTTCCTCCTGGTCTGTGTGATATATTAACCACCATTTTGGGAATAGCGGGAAGGCAGAAAGAAGAAAGATGAAGGAGGCGTGGCCAGTGACTCCTGGAAGCTCTTACAGGAAGGCTCCTCATCTCTTTGTTTGGAAATAAAGTCCAACTTGGCCACAAAAAAAACAAAGTGTTAGTAAAAAAAACAAATACACTAGGTTCCCTGACTCCTCATTATTCATCCTTTAACTATCTCCTACCTGTACCATGATGACCACAAAAGATGTTTCCTCTCTTTCAGAGCCTGCTGGGACAGTCTCACCCACTCTACTTTCACATGACTTCTGAAAACCACTTCTCAGTGAAGTCTTCTTGGAAACAGATTTTGAGCATAGATAGCCAATCCAATTTTTAATTCAGTATTATTCTAGTCAAAATTGAAAGCTGATCTACAACACTATTTGAACTCTCTTAGAGAATCTCTTCTAGATCTCTAAAAGGGAGTAAAAACAGCCCTTTTGGAGAATTATTGTAGTGAGGAACCAAAGTCTGCAATTGTCACTAGCCCTAGGCAAAATAGCATAGACAATGAAGTTGATTTTGTTGTGACTCCAGAGAACACCCTTTCTTCCTAATTCTATTCTCTGACCACACTCTTCCATTTTGCCTTCAGGTACTTAGTGTCCTAGCTTATTTTACTCTCCAGATGGATGCTGATAAGTCACTTACACGTTACCATGAATTTATGCCACCATACAACCTTTTTCAAGCAATTTTTATTTACAAGCTTTTCTCTACTTGTGGAATGGAGGGTTCAGTCTTCAGTCAGATCAATTTCAAACATCCTCATCGCTGGTAGAAAATATATTTTGAGGAAGCAAGCATCGTCCCTGTTAGAATGTGACCAGAGAGGCCCCTAAAGTTCAGTATTTCAATTTTTTGGCTTTACTATGTCTATGAAAGGCTTAGATTTTAGAAAACGAATCCTTGATATTCCAGGGGTTGAGATACTTCTCTTTTCCAGAAAAACAAACGGGCAGAATAAAACCAGGACTGTTCCCTCTGGTCTCTCTGGAGCCTTTATCTCATTCTAAATAGAACGAAGCCCTGCCTGTCCTCTGATAGCTTCTTTTTAGAGGGAACCACATTTGTCAGGACTTCCATCCTCCCGCCATGTCCCAGGCTGCCTCTGCAGATGTCTTCTTGCAATATGATGACTTTAACAAGTAATTAATTCATTTGAGGGCTACTACTTTTGGCTTCCATATAGTGCCCCAGAGAGGACTAGGAGTGGGTAGTACATGTGGTCTGGATGCTTTCAACAAAAACTGTTCTACTGTTATCTGTTTTAAATACTGAGTCTTATAAAAGTTTCTGAAAACCGATAGGCTAGAAGACTACTAAAGTATTTGCTAAATCTAAAATATTATGGGGGTCAGTTAACCTGCATGTATTATATGAGCCTAAATTGTATTATAAAAAATTTCCTCTTTAACTTATTTTAATTAATTCACTTGATGGCTGCCTTGATTTCACTCAGTGATTTTGATGAATGTCCCAGATATAAGCATTAAGCAAGGGTTGGCAACCCTTTCTTGTAAAGGGCCAGATAGCAAATATTTTAGGCTGTGTAGGCAAGAGGTAATATCCACATTCTTCAAGCAACTGTTCTCACCTAAAGGCTATTCATCTTTTTTGCATTTTTACATTTAAAGATCTTAGTTCTCAGGCCATGCAAAAACAGGAGACAAGTCAGGTTTGCCCTATGGGCCATTATTTGCTGATCCCTGATGTAATTAATTGTCTGTTGCATGTTAACTATTCAGAACCAATCATGAAAGGACTAGGAAACTTTTTTTGAAGTATGGAAACTAAATTTGAGATAAGCAACTAGTCAAGAAGAGTTCACTCGACAGATACCTTGGAGTATACATTGAGATAAGTGACATGGCATGGAAAAGTCTGTTTACAAAATGACATCAAGAGGGACCAAGGCTACACTCCAGCAATACTCAAACAATGACTGTAAAATTGCATTGGCTGAGGCCATCAATCCAATTCCTTCCTTCTTCCATCTGCCTTACCCTCATAAACTTACTGTTCATTAAGTTCATTTTTCAAGCAGGTATTGGCACTCTGTGCATCCAGTCCAAGTACACCTCTACTCTTCATGGCAACTGAAAAAATTCTAACTTGAAGATCTGAAAATGGTTTTTAGAAAATGGAAATTCCAGTCCTCACCTTAACTTGAATTTTCCTTGTAGAGAACTCTATCTTAGCACATCTATTACTGAACCACAAGTAGTGGCATCCAACGTAAAAGGAATGGATAGAAGGGGTTCTATTCCCTGTCAGAGACATTGACTTAGTTTATAAGTAATTTTTGAAGCTTTTAAGCAAAGCAGAAGAAAAATAATAAAGGAACATCGATTGAACATCTGCCAGTGGTGTAGGGTATACTGAACTCTTTTATGCTATCTCATTTAATTCTTACAACTGTGTTATGAAGTCAATATTACTATCACTATTTTATAGAAAAGGAAAAGTAACTTTCCCACTGAACATCTAGGGTGTGGAGAGTGGGGATTGGAGTCAAAATCTAGTTCCACATTCTTTCTGCCATAGTACACTGGCCCTAAAAAGCAAAAAACATACTGTTTTTGAATATCCAAACTCAGTAACCATCAAAACACAATTTTGACATTGTGAGTTTGGGGGCAATGCCACCCCAGTGACAAGTTTCCAATTCTAATTTGTTTTTCTTTAGAGACCTACAGTAGATTTCCTTAATTAAAATATGCCATGTGAACTACTGGCAAAGTACTGAAATGCAAAATGTAAAGAAACATATTTTAGTTTTCCTTTATTCTACTGAGTTATGCTGATTATACTGCCAACATTTTTAGGCTTCCACTTTTCCTCATTTCTTTAAAAAAAAAAAAAGGGGGTGGTGGGTAATTTGTGGCACCTGTTCCCTATCTGCTTTTCAGAACTACAGCATGTATTTTTTTTTTTTAGTATTTAGATAAAAAGCAACAATAATTATAACTAATAGATGCTGAACACTTATTATGGTATAAGAACTCTTTATGTCATTTAATCCAGCAATTAATTTCACTAAGAGAAATCAGAGTTAGATGAAGAAGTAACATTTCCACTTTACACAGATGACCTAAGGTATTGTACAAAACATGGTCAGTGATTTAAGTTAAAAAAAAAAAGACAAAATTCTGCTCATCCCTGATTTTTGTATAGCTATAACCCCAAATTCACTTAGTACTCCAGAACTATGGATCCTAGATCATTACTTTCCCAATCTCAAAATCTTCTGGGGCAGTCGGTGCACTGTAATTTTCATGAAGTACATTCATTTTTCAGAAATGCTTGGAAGACATCCCTGTGAACCATCCTGAGAAGCAAACTCCTAGTCATGTTGATGAGAGTTTATCCCTTTTCTTGTGAATAATGAAGAGTTCACTCTCAGCAGATTCACTCCAAGAAGGTAGAAATAAGGACTTTATACCCCTAGGGGAAAAGTCCCAGTGAAGCTTATAAACCCTTGACTTCTCAGGGTGTGGTTAAGTATTAACACAAACTCTAGGTAAGACTCAACTCTGAAATCCAGAGCTGATGGATAGTCAGAACCAGACACAAGCAGCTAAGTTGAGACAAGGCTGGAGATCAGGGAGCAAGCCCAGGTCATAAACAGAAACAGGGAGTGCCGGAAGTGAGGCTAAAGCAGTTTCGAAACTTAGACAGGAAAGCTAAGACTTCAAGGAGGCAGTTGTAACTTCTGAGATTCAATGCCCGCTGTTAAGACGGAGTTAAATGATATGCGTCTTGGTCAGGGCACCTGAACTGGGCAGATCAGTCACTGACAATATTGAGGACACTGTAAAAGTCAGTCTTCTGAGACAGTGCTGTTGGTTCCATGGAATGAATAAATTCCACTATTCTCTTTATTTAGTGCCTACGGTATGCTCTCTTATTATTGTAAAATATGGCAAATAATGTCTAAGTTAATTAGTTAATTTCCTTCAAATTAGAGTCTTTGTTATTCTTAACTTTTATCTTTGGTGCTCATACAAATATGAAAAAACGAACTTTCACTATGACTACAAATACCCTAAATATGTCCAATTTCTTTTTGCTTTAGTATTCACTTGAAAGAAATATAACTATGGTAACCCAGCAACCCTAAAGGTGAGGGGGCTTGAACGTAATGTTTACATAGTCCAAAGAAGGTCCAGTAGGGAAAGACATAGTTTATTAGAACTTACAGGAAGCACCGATGGCAACAGGTCAGTGAGGAAAAAAAACAGCATCTTGGTGCAGTATGGCAAACAATTTTAGAGGCAAGCAAGGCAATTAATCAAATTACTATCTAGTGTGATGACTACATGGCTTTCACTTTGCTTGGTCACCTGCATCCCGTGACTTATTACTGGGAATATGACTATCCTTTAGAGATCAGCCTTGGCAAGAGGCTGCTCCTGAGAGAAGCGGGGAATCGGAAGCAGTCCATGTCTGGACCATAACCCCACAACTGCCTGTATTTTTTTTTTTACTTGCAAGGTAAACTCAGTTGAAGCAGAAAGTCAGAACTTTGGATTCAGCAGTTTGGCCCATAACCTCCTAACCACAAAAAATGTTAGTTTCTCATTCCAAAAATTCTACCTGAATTCTCTGTCTTGCCATCCATCTGTTCCTTAAGTCCTGCTTGGGGTACACCTCAAAGCAGATCCAACCCTCCCTTCTCATATCCCACCTGAGTGCTGGCAAAATAATATTAAATGAGGGAAAGGAGAAACAATGGTATAAAGATAACCAAGACTTTTCCCAGTAAGAATAAAGCTATGATTGCCCAGCCTTACTACTTTTCTCTCCTCCTCAGTGAGATATGGAATTGTTTTTGCTCACCTACAAAAATATTTTTACAGCAAAAAATTGTGCATATTATAAAACTCAGCTTAATCTTGCGTGAAAACCTAACATGAATACAAGGGGATAAGTGGATATGGAAAATTGAAGCACCAAATTAAGCAGCTTGCAAACATATGAAGGCATTAACATTAGCTGCATACATGCACATGTGCCCTGTGCTGGCTGGAAATCATAACTTCAATTTTCTTTAGCTGAGTGGTTATAAAATCTCACTCTTACTCAAAATTTGAGCAGTGCCACTTCAACACTGGTGTGGGATGACAATCAAAATATCAACCATTGGTTTTATGTAGTGAGAAACAGAAATGCATACTGCAGTGCAATTCTTATTCTTACTCCCCTTCCAGCCAAAATTCAGACCGTGAATTGCCAGAAATCACATTTCCACATTTCAGGATCCAGAGAAATGGTTTGCAAAGTGTGGTCCCTGCACCAGCAGTCCCCATATTACCGGGAAACTTGTTAGAAACTTGCAGAAACTCAGATTCTTGGGACTCACTCAGACCTACTGAGTCAGAAATTCTGGGGTTAGGGTCCAGAAAACTGTATTTTTACAAGTCTTCCAGGCAAATTGCTATCAGTGCCTGCAATAGAGAAGTATGAGGCTTGCTCTTACCCTCTCTGATTCTCCAATCTAAACTGTGGATAAACTATAGGTGTGAGAGCGGTTACAAAACAATACAAGATTTGGAGAGCTATTCAAGGCAATGTCAGAGGAGACATCACAGATTTAGTGCCAAATGTTTCCCTTTAAGTCCCTTTTGTACTCCAAATCTCCACCACCTTCTGTTCAACACCTATTCCAAAGTTGTTCTGTCACTTTTTCACCTTTGTGAATTCCAAGCAAAGCAGTGCTTTTGAAGTTGATGCAAATAATAACTATGCATTTCCATAATGTTCTATGTCTTCATAAAGACTTTTATTATATAGATCATGTTGTTTAATCTTCACAACTCTCCTGTAAAGTTTAACCTACTGGGAAATTTGTGTGTCAATTTTGAGCTCTCTAATAAAGTCTCTAAATTAACAACCATTTTATGAGAACAGACTATATGAGGCACTTTTATAGAAAATTATTTCTAACACTTACAACTCTGCAAGCTGTCCCATGACAGCAAATATACTCCACTTAAAAATACTGAAAATGTATTAAAACATATACCATACAATTATATTAAAATGAAACATTAACTATTTCACAAAGTATGTTAAATCCTGTACAGATTTAATATGGTGCTGTTTATTATTAAAAAGTTATGATATTATAAAAGAGAAGCCCTCACCTGTCAGTAATGAGGGTGGATGGAAGAGAATGACAACATATGGCTTCAAAAATTCCTGCTCTAAAAAAGTCTGTATTTTCCTTTTACATTACCCTATGCTACCTGAATAAAACATCTATTTTTTTCTAGTCTAAAGTTACATTAAGAATTTGGATAATTTAACAAGACTTGTAAGCTCTTTACATAATAATTCTTTTAAAACCCAGTAGAAGAGGTACCAATAAAATTCTCTCATTCTTGTAAATTTCTCTTGTTCCGGCTCCATTAGCTCCTCCTTGATGGGTAATTTCCATGGGATTCAAACATCTCAACCACACTGGCCTCTATGATGTCTTCATGGCTTAGGTCATTGACTAAAGTCATGTTTAACTGAATCCACAGTACAGCTTCGGTTTGGAAGGAGCCATAATTTTTGTAATCACTCATGGGACAGATCATCTTCCATAGAAGCCTTCTTTGTTAGTAAATGGACTTCCTGCCAAGACCAGGCACTGGTCCAGGCCGTCCATGATATTGCAGACTCACTAAACTGTAGGCTTATATGCTTCATCAGTTCATCACAGAACATCTATACAGAACAGCCATACAAATACTAAGCCTTGAAAGTAGCATTCGCACCCACCTCACTCTACTGGCTATAAAACAGTCTCTCTCAGATTATCAAATAAAGCACCTAAATTCACAGGTTGGCTTTGGGCATTATCTATCTGGGGCATAGAACCTCTGAACTAAAGGGCTGAAAACATAAATGAACCATTCTTGAGGCCTACTTATCACTGCCCTGGTCTGCCCATTAGATCACAACTTTGCTTTCAGGTTAGCTTAGGAGCAGGCCTGGAGAGCCCTGGGATTTTCAGAACAGTACACAAGTAAACACCTCAATTTAACATCATCCTCAGTGTGGCCTCATGTGATATGTGGCTGCTTTAACCTGGGACGCTATTTTCTTCCATAGAAATAAAAATCTTTCAGGCAATCCCTTCCAATCAAGCCCTGTCTTATCAACCTGCAAAGTTGGTTTCAATACAGGAAGCCAACATTTCAAGAGACTTGCAAGATTTGTATGTTCCAAAACTGCCATCTTCCCTATTCATCTTCACAAACTGTGCAAACTATCCTTCTCTTGGAATCACACAAAGTATCATCTGTTGGCCACTAAAAATTTACGGGGCAAAGCCATGACTTTTTTTTTTTTTTTTTTTTTGAGTTGGAGTCTCACTCTGTCGCCCAGACTGGAGTGCAGTGGCCACTCCCGGCCACTGCAGCCTCGACCTGCTGGGCTCCGACGATCCTTCGGCCTCAGCCTTCCCAGTAGCCGGAATTACAGGCATGGGCTACCATGCCCGGCTGATTTTTTTTTTTTTTTTTTATTGTAGAGATGAGGTTTCACCAAGTTGCCCAGGCGGGTCTCGAACCCGTGGGCTCAGGCAATCCATTCACCTCAGCCTCCCAAAGCGCGGGATTACAGGCTGAGCCACCGAGCCCGGCTGCCATGACTTCTTTAGACCACGAGTCCTCATTATGGTTCCTGAAAGATTATAGCGTTCAATGCCAAAGTTGACTGCCTCTTAATCTCCACCCGTACATACACAACTGGTTTCCATCAGAATATTTTTGTGATAAATCAATTTACTAGCACTTAAAGGTATAAGTGCATGGCAATCATTAAACAAATATTTTCTTGATTTTGTGTAACAGAACATAAAGGGAATAACTCCAAGTACTTTTGCATTTTAGCCAAGTCTTAATCTTCATCAAATTGCCTTAACACTTCAGAATTTACATTGAACTAATTGATGAAATTTCCTTTTGCACCTCTGGCATTTTTTCTCGGTTTGGCTTCTTTCCATAGATCTACCACAGGTTTGCTGCAGGTGTGAATATGCACTCCTGACAAGCTCATTTCTAGAACTTTAAAAAGAAGGTTTATAATTTTTGTTTTGTAATTTTCCCTCCTGCCTGGTTCTGCTCTAAATTTGTTGCCTATTCAGCAAAACAAAAGGCATATCAACTTTTTTAGAAAAAACAGGAGGAAACCTAGAAAGTAAAATAGTACCCAATGGAAGGAGGAATAAGGAAATAGGCAGGGAGGATAAACTTTCACAGTTATAAGTCACCTGGAGAAGCAAAATTCCAGGAACGAGGCTAAGCAAGATGGCCATCTGCCTGTGCCAAGTGTTCTCACAGTCACAGAAAACGCGGATCAATGGAAAATGCTCCATTGATGGCTGTGGCAACTTAGGCTGCCCTGTCACTTATGGCAGCTCACCCACCACAGCTGGAGGCTCAAATCCAAGAGCTCAGAATCTTTTTGAGGATCAAATACAGAAAAGTGCCATGAACAAAAAGTGGACATTTGCTTGGAATGACAAAACCATTTCAAACTAAACCTTAAAAAATTTTAAATTCTAAAACTTTAAAAACACTATCAGACATACAAAAACTACACCAAGACAAATGTGACAGTTTGGAAAATGAACCATATGCTGTATGCTACATACAACAAAAGTACTACTGTTTTCCATGGATTCAGATATCATCATTTCCCAAGCCCATTTCTAAGAGGTTTAAATTGCAGCAAGACTAGCCCAGCACTAGAAAATATTTATATTGGATTTTGGGCCATTTTTTCTAATATTTCTGGTTAGCTTTGACTGTTAAACAGATCTTTAGTAAGATCACAGATTTGTGGTCTGAAGAAGTAGATGGATGCCTGATAGGCTGTTTTAAACCGATTGTTAATTTAACGTGCTGAAATAAGTGTTCATATGTCAAATATTTGGCAAATCAAACAAATATATACAAAAAAAGCTACTCATGCTTTTCAAGTATATGTTTAATACAAAATATTTATGTAAGTGTTGGCAACACTGGGCATTGGTATTTTTGGTGCGTGTATAAGAATCTTCTGCAAGATTGACCAACCCCTCAAATACATCTTAATCTCATCTCCCTGGGTCTCAAAAAGCAGATGCTATCTTGTCTCTAAGAATAAGTACACAAAGCAATAGATAAAGGTCCACTGGCACTGGACCATCACCAAGGATGTTTTGATGACTGATGCTCTTGAAATATTTGTGCAATGTCCTTTCTCCTGCATTTGGATTAACTGAGAATTGCCAAGTTAAAGAAGTTAGTTATACAAGCATGTTTTTCTCCTATTCCACTGTAATGCATCCATAAATTCTTAATTCTTTTTTTTTTTTTTTTTTAGTTGGAGTCTCACTCTGTCGCCCAGACTGGAGTGCAGTGGCCGTTGCCGGCCACCGCAGCCTCAACCTGCTGGGCTCCGGTGTTCCTTCCGCCTCAGCCTTCCAAGTAGCTGGAACTACAGGCGCGCACTACCACGCCCGGCTAATTTTTTTGATTTATTGTAGAGATGAGGTCTCGCCAAGTTGCCCAGGCGGGTCTTGAATGCACACGCTCAGGCAATTCTTAATTCTTAATGGCTTATTAGTACTTTTCAAAAGAAAAAACAGTCTGCTGCCAAACCTGGCTCTGGAATCAGATGGGGGTGGGAGTAGGATTTGCAACGCACAGAAAATAGAAAATTCCCATTGTCTGGAATGTGGAGCTGGTGAGGCTTTTTTTCATACTCATAGCATGACAGTGAGAGCTTTCCATATGCAAGGATGATAACTAATTATGTCTGCATGAGTACATCACCATTTTAGAGAGTAGAAAATACACGAAAATCAAGGCTAAGAAAGCAAAAGAAAAATAGTTTCCTTACTGCATATTAATCCTTTCTTCTTTTTTTTTACTACATACATGCAATTTTTAAAATATAGAGTCACCTATTATTCAAACTTAGGCAGAAGGAAGGTGGTCTGGGGTGCTGTTCCTCTCCCCTCCCCTCAGTAGTTGGCAAACATGAATGAACATTCTTACAAGTTGGTTCACTGATGTGAAAATTTTCTTAGAGACCTGGGGCTTCCTTTTAAAATGCAAAGATGTTCCATTAAGAAATCCACATGCAGCCTGTTACCTTAAGGGGGAAACATTTCCTTTGAGTGTAAATCAAGTGAGTAAATTTAAGATACCTGGGAGAGCTGGGCACACTGAACTTCTGGCAGAAGTCCAGAACTAAAAGAGCCAATGCATTATTTTACTTTATTTCTTTAGGAGAAAAAAAAAAACAATCAGCTACCAAACCCAGCTCAGGAATCAGATGGGGCGGAGAGCAATTTGCAGCCCATTGATAAAGCAAAATATAGATGATCTTAGAAGAATTTTCTCAGCATTCCCTTTAGCCAGAGTGAAAGGCCTAAAGAAGGGCAGTTGTGGTCAGCTTTGCCTTTGCTGTCTTTACCTGGATAGAGGTCAGGCCCGGGGCCTGGGGAGCACCCCACAGTCCCTTCTGCAGCAGCGTCTCGTGGGGAAGTGGCTGGCTGCAGAGGCTGCACAGTGAGGCAATCTGTGAGCAGGTCTGGATGGAGCTCTGTGCTGGACCGCAACTAAAAGGAGAAAGCAAAAGAGAGATCGGTAAGGAAAGCTGGTCCTTGGAATACTTTCCTGGAAAGGTATTATGCCTCAAGACTTAATGCAACACAACCCACAAAAATTTGTCAAGCAGCAAGTATGGGCAAGGCACAAGCTTAACAGAGTGTCAATAAAAGGGTCAGTTCTCCAGTCCCAATAACACCTGGCAGGTGCTTCAGGAAAAATGTGGCTACAGGCAGATTTGACTTCAGGTCTTGATATTTCCACTTCTGGGAACTCAGCTTCCTGTTATATTTCCTTTTATTTGCTCTGTATCTTATCGGAACATGTAGTGATAACAAAAACAAACTCAAGTAGATTTAGTCCATATTGGAAAGTGCTTTTAAAACACAGAGATACCGTCATGAAAATATCCCGGAGATAATTAAGAAATGTCCATTGAGATTTAACTACTATAGATTTTGCATGAAAAGAAAATACTCAAGTTAAATTTTAAAATATGATGGAACATAATGAAAAGAAAAGTCAATGTCATTAACAGCAACAAAAACTCAACAGTAATTTATATGAAAACAAAACAATTTAGGTCTTATACGTTAAAAAGTTACATGTAAAAAACATCAAACCATAAAAATGTTAGAATAAAGTGTAGGTGAAAAGTTATCTGACTTCTATATGGATAAGAATTTTGTAAGTGTAATTCAAGTAGAAAAATTCACAGTGGAAGATTTAGTGACATAAAAATATCAATTTGTTTTTACAAAATCATTATACTTTTAAAACAATCTACAAATATATTTGTTACAAGTATTGCAAATGGTTGTCATTTTCAAAATTTAAAGAGTGTATAAATAGATTTTATAAAGATAAGACTAGGCCGAGCTCAGTGTCTCACACCTGTAATCCCAGCACTTTGGGAGGCTAAGGTGGGAGAATCCTTTGAGCCTAGGGGTTTGAGACCAGCATGAGTAACATAGCGAGATCTCGTCTCTACAAAAAATAAAAATCTTCGCTGGGCATGGTGGCACACGCCTTTAGTCTAAGCTACTTTGTAGACTGAGACAAGACAATCACCTGAGTTTACACACAAACAACGTCAGTACGTTACTATTTAGAAAGCAGTATTTCTTGACTCTCAAAAAAAGCTTCATAAAGAGACATATACGCCTAGGTCTTAGTCACTGAATATGAAATGGCACAGTGACCGTACATACAGGGAAAGGGCATTTAACACATGTAGTGAATGAGACATAATCTTATAATTTCCTCAGCTTTGGCACATTGAAATCTCAGACGAAGACTATCTGTGTTAATGCCTAATCCTCTCAGGGCCTTTGGAAGGTATGTTTATTATTTTGATGCTAACCTAACACAAGCTGTGTAAGAACAACTTGAAAAAAAAATCAAGGCTTAGAGTAAGTTCTGGTGATCACTTTTAATTTATCTCCCATCATTAAAATATGATCTGGGGTCCACATGTTCCACTAAGGGCAGACATTAATATATCTCTGCTTTCTATTACGAACTACTCCAGGGTTTTACAGTTATCAGTACCAATGAGTTCCTTCCAAGGAATTTCACGGCCATGGTTACTCCTGGCGTCAAAGGCAGGCAATTCTTCCCTAGCTTCAACAAGTATTCACGTTTTCCAAGAGTGTGATTTCATACAACTTTGTGGTGAGAGTTAATTTAGTTTTCTCTGGGATTAGGTATGGTTCTAGAAAGTGCTTCTTAAATTGAACACGCCTAGGGGGCCTTATACAAAATTTCCAAAGGAGGGCCATATGCCTAGAAACGCAGTAATGATATGTAAGTGTAATATCCCTCCCAGATCATTAAACCAGGAAAGGACCTTCCAGATCATTTAAAGGTTTTTAAACATGCTCTAGTACAGAAATTATTTAAAAGGGAAGGCAGGAGGTACACAGCAGAATCTTCTGGGAGGGGTGTCTTTCAATACAGTTTAGTTTTATATTTGTAATAAAAAGCCCAACTATTTATATAAAACAATTTTCATAATGTATATTTTAACAGTATCTTCTTAGCTGCTAGGGATACATAGAGAAGACAGAAATGTCTCAGTGGTGGGAGCCTCTCTCACTGTCGTTTTCAAACCTGGGCAAGCATCAGAATCACCTGCAGTGCCCCATCCCAGACCTGATGATACAGTAGCTGATACAGCAGTGCACTTCTAAGTTCTCAGGTGACGATGCTGCTGTTGATCTGGGATTGCACTCATAGAACCACTGATCTCTTAAGAATTTTGGTAAGGAGAACCTAAGATTTTTCTAGTTATGAAAAGAGAAAATGAATTGTGGAAACAGGGAATTATAAAAAAGCTAATATTCTTTAACATAGAAAATGAAATCCGATCATCTTATCTTCTTTGATTAGCTGTGGTTAATAAAAATCTTTCTGAAGTGGAGACTTCAGGGTTGTAATTAGCAGATATTAGGAAAGGCCACTGCGAGGAGGGAATAAGGACAAATGCTAGGAATGTTTGCCAGTCATTGGACTTGAAGAACCTGCGAAGGTAAGTTCAAATTCATGTAGGGGTGAATGTGTCATGTTTTGTATCTTGTCCTCATCATAAAATACCTTGGCGAATTTGTAAGAAGCCTCCTGGGGACATCTGGACCTTAAAAGTTTAGTGTTATCTTCTGGGAAAGGAATCATTAATCCTGGGGCCCTTCATACTAAATAGTTATCATAGAAAAGGTTCTTAAATTCCCTGTACACACACCTATCTCTCTTCAGACTTCATAATATTAAATGGTTAAACAAGGTTCATTTCTTAAAAATAATTTGGATGTGTATTTTCTTTCGTAGGGATAAAAAAAAGGTTAAAACATTTCAATCTAGTTTAATACCTACTGTAAGGGGAGAATAGAGGACTGGCCCTTTACAGTCTTATAAAAAGAAGTAGAATTTGAACCCATTGATCGTCAGTGCATCTATTTTAAAGGACTGCTGTGTTATATGACCTGTACTAGGGACTTCTATTCATGTTGTAATCTATGTGAATGGCACCCCTGGAATTGTTCAACTTGGCTGCCCTAACCATAGCCCATTAGCTTCAAGGTAGCACTGCTCTGCTTTATCCTTCTCATTCATTCATTGAAAAAATATTTCTTGGACTTCAACCACAGGACAGGCACTGTTTTAAGGGTTTAAATACAACAGCAATCAAAACAAACATTCCCGGGGAGGAGTTTACATGCTAGATGAGGGAGAAACAGTAAATAAATAAGCAGCAAAATAAATTGTAGGGAAGATAACAAGTGCTATGGTAAAAAAGAAAAAAGAGAAGGGTAGGTAAGATTGGGAATGAGGGGCAAAATTGTGGCCTCGTACACAAGAGATATTTGAGGAAAGACTTGAAAGAGTTAGAAAAATTAGCTAAGTACATATCACGGAGAAGAAAGTTCCAGAAGAAGGGACCTTCAAGGAGACCAGCATGGCTTGAGTGGGGCGTAATGTGGAAAGAATAGTAGAAAATGCAGCCTGGGGGGATGGGCGTGCAGGAAGGCCGGGCCACGCAAGACCGACCTTGCAGCCCTCAGTAAAGACTTTTAGACTTAGTGCAGTAGAAAACACACATAGGGACTCCACCAATTGCTTCCTGGGAGACACATCATCCCCTATTTATATCCACAGACTCGTAGGCATTTTGCCTCCCCTACTTTGAGAGCCTATACAAGCTGTGAAGTATGGATACTGTGATGGTTAGTTTCATATGTTAAGTTGGCTAGGCTTTAGTACCCAGTATTCAAACACTCCTCTTGGTGGTGCTGTGAAGGAATTCTGTAAATGAGGCTAACATCTACAATCAGTTAACTTTAAATATAAGAGATTATCCCCTACAATCTATGTGAGTCTCATCCAATCAGCAAAAGGCCTTAAGAGCAGAGAAGCAAAAGTTTCATTAAAAAAGAAGAAATTCTGTCACTGGATGGTAGCATCAGTTCCTGCTCAAGAGTTTCTAGCCTGCCAGTCTGCCATACAGATTTCTGAATTGCCAGCCCCACAGTCTCATAAGCCAATGTCTTGAAATTAATCTCTCTCACAAACACACACACACACACAATGTATTTCCGACTGGTTCTGTTTTTCTGGAGAACCTTGAATGATACAGATATTATTATGATGTACTTTAAATCCACTACCATATGATGATTTATTTCAGGTCAGTAAGGAAGGAAAGTACATCATGCAGACAGATCTTACAGAAAAGGGCTGGGGTGTGCACAGTTAACATGATGCACGTTTAAAGACTGCATTTCAATTCAATAAATGTATATTGAATCTCTATAATATGTTGGATACTGTGCACCTCACAACTCTATGGGGGATAATTTCTATTGCAGAGATGAGAAACCTAGAATTACACAAATACTAAATGTCAGATGTGGACTCAGGTATGTTAGAATCCTAAGTTGGGCACTTGGATGTTAGATGATACTGGCTCAAGAAATAACCTCAACTTTCTTTTTAAAATATTTTAATTTTAATTTTAAAGATGGAGGGTACAATTCAAGGTTAGGTATACAAATATTCATTACGCAGGTACCCTTGTTGATGAGGTGTGCCCCTCCCTCTCCTGGCAGTTTCTCGCAACTGCCAATCCCACCCTCCACTCCTCGGCAGTTTCCCACTACTGCCAAACTCTTTCTTCTAGTATTATGATAATTGTTCAAGGTCAATTTATGAGTGAGAACATAAGGTACTCTGTTCTTTGTTTCTGTGATAGATCACTGAGTATGACAGACTCTAAATCCATCCAAGTTGCTGCGAAGTCCATATGTTTGTCCTTCTTTATGGCTGTATAATATTCCATTGTGTATGTGTACCACTTTTTAAAAAAATCTAGACCAGCTTCAATGGGCAGCATGGCTGGTTCCATGCTTTTGCTATTGTGAATAGCTACTCAACTTTCTCCTTCCGCCCACCATACCACACCGCACCACACAGGTTCACACACTTGCACTTCCTCTTATGACTCTTATATTCTAGCTGGAAGCCTGCCATTCTAGGTCTTGGTCTAGAAGAGGAAGAACCTAGTTCTTTCTAGTCAGGTTCTCCAGAAAATTCCCTAGCATACTTTGTCATCACTGTATATATTCTGACACCATGCCCTTTAAGAAAAGTGATCTTTTTTGGAGTAGAGATTGAGGTAATAAAACAGAATGGAGCCAGGCTCGGTGGCTCAACCTGTAATCCCGCACTTTGGGAGGCTGAGATGAGTGGATTGCCTGAGCCCGCGGGTTCGAAACCCGCCTGGGCAACTTGGCGAGACCTCACCTCTACAATAAATTAAAAAATCAGCCGGGCTTGTGGTAGCGCGTGCCTGTAATTCCGGCTACTCGGAAGACTGAGGTGGAAGGATCGCCGAAGCCCAGCAGGTCGAGGCTGCAGTGGCAGGGAGCGGCCACTGCACTCCAGTCTGGGCGACAGAGTGAGACTCCAACTCAAAAAAAAAGAATGGACTACTTCTGTTTGGTTGTTTGATTTTCACTATCCCCTCTCCTGAAGATGTGTCACTTGACTTGCTCCTGGCCAGTTATCTGAGTGTCTGCAGTTGACAAAAACAAAGCATGGTGCTCAGAGTTCCTCATGATCTCCTTCCTAAGCAGGTGCACAACTGTGGTGACTCTATGATCCTGAAATGAGATGATCCTGACCCAGTGGTGTAGCGGTGTCCTTGACCTCAGTACCCCTTGCTAAGAGAGGACACCACCCTTTACTCTTTCTCCAGATTTCTACTTCCTGCTGCTTCCTCCTCCTTTTCCCAATCCTTCCCTGATGTTTTCTTTGGTCCTCACTCCTTCTTCCAGAGAGCTCCATCAGGCTCTGAGGGAATGACATTCATATCCATCTACATGCTTCCCACATACTATTTTAGATGTGGAGGTCAGAAAGGCCTCTGTGCGGACAGGACATTCTGGGCTGAGACCTGAATGGAGAGAGGGAGCAAGACACGCAGAAAGGAAAGAAATCTAAGGAGGAAACAAGCTGATGGGCTCCTAAAGTAGCTACTGGAGAAGAGTGAGCAAGGGAGGGAGCAAGGGGAAGGGGCAGGACATGGGGTTGGAGAAAACGCCAGAGCTCAGAATGCATAAGACCTTCAGGCACATGAAGATTTAGTATTTGATTTCCTTGTAGTGCTGTGCCAATGGGAGAGGGAGAGGCACAAAGCGAGCGGTTTGTCTTATGTTATAAAAGAATCACTCCGACTATTGAATGGAAATAGACAGGAGGAGGACTAGAGTGTCCAGTTAGGGGCTGTTACAACATTCCAGACGAGAGATGCCAGCTTAAGGGAAATAGAGGAGGTGAGAAGTGGTCAGCTTCTATTTTGATCATCAAGCTGAATTCAGTGTGAAATATGAGAGAAAAGTGGGAGGCAAGGATGGCCCCATGTTTTGACCTGAGGAACAATAAAGGAGAACAGAGAAGGAGCAGGTTGGAGGTAGACCAGCAATTTGGTTTTGAATGTTAACTCTGAGATGATGCTGGACCTCCAGGTGGCGAGAACCTGCAGGCACCTGCACACAAGAGGATGGGTTCAGGGAGCACGAGGGCTAGACCACTAATAGCAGCTTCCTGCTATACTTCTGTCTCTTCCTCCTTTCCCTCACCAATCCTCCCTGTGATATCAGACAGACTCTCCTAAAATTGAGTTTACACCATGCCATACCCGAGGAACAGATATCCTCATGTATTGCCTAGCACACAAGTCCCAAAAAGCCAAAATATTAAGGGCCTCCATACTATCACCTCACCATACCATGAATGGTTATTTCTCCAGGTGCTGACAAGAGCCTGCCTCACTGTTTGCAGACACCGCATTTCGTACTCTGTTCATTCCAGCTGCCTGGAACAGCCTCCCTCCTCCCAATGTAACTCTGCCAAGATCTAGTTTATGACTTGCCTCCTGAATGAAGCCTCTCCTGACCAGGCCAGTCCACATGGACCTCCCAGGGTACAGAGAGAACTGCAGAGTCTACTTTCAACACTCCTGTGATTGGACATGTGTTTTGGGGCTTTGTTTCTTAATATGAATTTAATCTGCACAATAGTGTTTTACAGTCTACAAGGACGGAACTGACTGCCTCTTTTAAAACCCCACAGCACCCAGTAGTGTGATACCAGCATCATGGTAAATCATTCAGTCACTAACTGCCGACTGGATTTGTAAGAATGAGCCACAACTCTTTATTGAAAGGAGGTTACGCTCTCTACTGGTATGTGAATATGTCTAAAAACATACAGTGTATTTATCTCTTAATTTGCCCTTTGAAAATGGAGAATTTTCAAAGATACAGGTAACAGTAAATGTGGTGGAGAAATTGCTGATGCCCTGCCCAGATCCCCTCTGATCCCTTTGATTAGCAATGTGCCACCCCTCCCCCAGCTTCAGTGTACTTTAGAGCCAACAGCTAGCACTCTCCCTCCACACACATCAGTGACTAAACAATGCTCCTTCACTTCAAAGTGAAACAAACTCTGAGATGTAAGTTATGCTCCAGACCTCCCTTAGGATTGGGCTGAGGCTAAATTGGCACCTTTGACTTGCTTCTTTCTCTTTATCATTCCCCGTTTTCTCCTGGTTCTCCTGGGAGCACTTCCTTCATAAATCAGGTGCACCTGAGTCCTTGGCTCACAGTTGACTTGTGGGGCACCCAGCTTACTAAACACTCCATTCTTAGTTTGGTTTGGTTTAGGAATGCCGAAAGCCAACCAGCACTTAAAAGGATGCTCAGACGCACATTTGTTCATTTCTCTTCTGTACCTGCTCTGCCCACACACCAGAGCACGGTAACTAGATGTCTAATGAAAGTGGAGTGTTCTGGATCATCATGGAAAATACTAAAAGCATAACTGTGGAGGAGGACAAATTAAAAAGAAAACCCTAATCTATAAGAACAATCCACATTCAAAGGGGCTTCAGATAACACTGTGTCCAAATCTTGATCTTATGCCCAACTTCCCTTACAGCAACCTCAGGAGGTGGCTCATCAAACTTTGCTGCTTGATACCCTACAGTAAGAGGCAACCTCCTCATCTTGGCCATTAGTTCCAGTTGTCAAAATTTCTTTTGTATACTGAGTCCTGATCTAACCCAACAACTATCAGGATCATCTGCATCTTTCTATTCATAAACCTGCAGCAAGGTTCATAGACACAGACATGAGACAGCTAAGAGTCTCAAAGACCAATCTGTGAGTCCCTGAGTATTAGTGATTCCGATCCTCAATAAACCATTTCAGGGCTTAATTTCTCAGCTATCCAGGTGCAAGTAAACAAATTGGCTCCTTAGCTTCTGTACAATTTCCCATTATAAAATATTTGTTCCAAATGATAGTTTTTCAACCTTAATAGTGAAATCATCCATCAAGGTTTCACAAAGTTCCTGCATGTGGAAATTTGAGCTGCTTCCCTAACAATGTAGAGATTTTCCCTAATATATAAAAACAAGGCACCATCAATTGTGATTTGTATTTGCTTTTTGTTCAAGACTATTCTGCTAATGTTTATAAGCTCTTGAAACAAGAGATGGAAATTCTACTCCCCTCATTTTCTCATTTCAGATATGATTGAATAATCATCCAAGATTAAGTGAGTCAAGTGGAAATAATTAGGAAAGGGAAAAAGGCCCAGATTCTTCAATTTTCAGTTCCATTACATTTTATTCCAAGAGCAAAGGCATTCTGTTAGTCTGGGGCGAGACATACTTCCAAAGAAAACGAGGCACAATGAAAGGCCTTTTGTTTTCCCTTTCTCCAATGAGTAAAGTCCATCTGGGTCATGCATGTTTATGCATCACCTTGTAGGGATTCCTTTGTTCTCCAGAAATCAAATGCCACCAAAATATGTTTCTGAAGAAACTCAGCCAGAAGGAAAGACAAGTAGGATTTTTTTCCCCAGGGGGTTAAGGTTCATTACCAGAACATTCTCATCAAGTGTTCTTTATGACACTTCAAGCAGTGTGGACCTCAGGGAATTAACTCACTGCTAAAAGACTTAAAAATAATTACAATGAATTAACCTATTATATTAATTACAATTAATTTTCAGTTGAATCTAAGAATTCCATCTTTAGGGGATTCCTAAGCACTGACATTTAGGAAGTGGCTTTGGCATATCATAGGTAACTAATCTCCAATAATCTGCTATCCAATCCCTTTCCTTTGGGAATGATCAATTTACAAAGCAAAAAAGAAATGAGACCAAAAACTTACAAAAATGGCATTGAGAGAAATCACTTTGGGAGCATAAGTGTCCAACTAGGTACCTATAAGGGATAACTATTTGGTTAGCAGTGACTCTAAAGGCCTAAAATTTTATCCACAGCTGATTAATGAACACTCCAAAATATCTGAATGGGTACATATACTGGGTATGTCTCAATAAGATACATTAAAAAATCAGTGCCAATATAGACACAAAATTATGTTTTTTTAGTCTAAAATGATGATTTATAGAAACTGTCACAGAAGCATAGAATTTCAGAGCAAAAGAACTAAAATCTTACCTACCAACTCTATAGCAGTGCTATCCAGTTGAAATTTCTGTGATGATGGAAAGGTTCTGCCCTGTACTAATTGATAGTCACTAGCCACATGTGATTAACGAGCACTTGAAATGTGGCTAGTGCAAGTAAGAAATCAAATTTTTAATTTTATTTAATTAATTAAAATTTAAATTTATAGTACTGAACTGCACAGCACTACTGAATAGCATGGTGGCAGTTCAGCTTTTGTCTAAGTCCTTTTGATGACAGGGAACTCCTTCCTTACCACTCAACACCCTCCATTGCTAAACAGGCTTCATTTTTTTGCCTCAAGTTGAACTACAAGCTGCCAGCTACAAATCCACCCCCTGGGGTTTCTTCCTTCCCTCCTCTTCCAGACCACACAGAAAAATGGCTCATAGTCTACTTTTATGGCTCTTTTAATATTTGAGAAGCTTCAAAATGCTGTACTATCATAGAATTTCAGCCCTGGAAGGGGTTGTGGTTTAGATTCTTTGTCAACCCTCCCTCAGTAGGTTTTTCTCCAGGTTTAATACCTTTAGTTTTTTTATATACAGGTAAGAGGATATTTAAGTAAGGAGAACTTGGGCCTTTAGTTTGGCGAGCTGTTGTTCAACTACTGTGTCATACTGGGCAAGTATATTCACTGAGTATAGAAAAGTATATTCACTTTCCTCTCCTGTAAAATAAGGATAATGCCCTTTAGCTATCTTGGTTGCCCTGAGAATTTAATAAGAAGACCAGACAACACCTAACCCCATTCTTGGCACACAGAAGTCACTTACTAGAAGTCTCTGATCTCCCATGTAGTATGCTATTCCACTCACAACACTGGACCTTGATGGCCAATGTGTCAACGACATCCAAATACTTATACAATGAGAGCCAGCTGCCTGATCAGGACAGAGTACAGGAGAACAAACATAGCCTTTGTTCTAGACTTTCTACCTCTATTCATACAGCTTAAAGTAGTCAACAGCATTTTAAGATTCATGTTCATTCATTCATTCAGCACATATTTACTGATTCCATACCATGCACCTAAAACTATGCTAGGCCCAAGAGATAAAGTGGTGCACAGTACAACTGAGTTTCCTGCCCTCATGGAGTTGACAGTTGTGAGTGTAATAGCACAAAAATAATTCACCATCAAGTAAAATCCCCAGATATTTCTTTTTTGTATGTTATGCTCTTTATTCTGATGGTGCTTAATATCAAGAAGCTAACGTTCTAAAACCATTGCTGTTTGGTGGTACAGAACTTTTTCTTGGCTGCATTTCATTCTCCTCAACCACTTAGCTGGCTACCCCTACCTTCCATGCCATTTGCAAACTTGTTGAAAACATTCTCTGGCACTAAAGACAATGCTAACTCTCTGCCCAAGAGTTAGTTATCTTTGAAAAATAGTCTCTGCCCTATGAACAATACTAAGCCATTAATAACCATTTAAATAATTGCTTATACAGGATACAGGTTATAAAACATAAGAATGTGGGCCCTGGATGCACACTACCTGGATTTGAACTTTTGTATCCTTACTATGAAATATTAGACAACTGTTAAAAAGTTGTTTAACATCTCTTTAGTTTAGTGTTCCTTGTATAATGTGGATAATAATGGCACCTATTTTATAAAGTTGTTAGAAATTAATATGAGATAATAAAGCATTTCACCAATACATAGCATATAATCAATGTTAAGGAAATGTTAATTGCTATTTCTATTATTATTATTTCATTAATAGTTTCAGTGTGGAAGCACTGTAACACTCCATAACATACACTCTTATTTTCTTTTTTCTCCCATCCATTTTTTGGAAATTTTTTTCTCTCTTTATTAAACTTCTTCCTTTTGTACACCATAGTGTGGCAATACAAGAAAGAAAAAAAAAAAAACCAGGGACTTGGGTCAAACAGATACAAGCTCAAATCTCAGCTCTGCCGCTTACTATTATGTGGTCTTTGGCAAGATATTCAATCCTTCAAGTCTTTGGAACCTTCCTCTGTACAATGAGGTGATAACATTAACTCTGTAGGGTAGTGTAGGTAGTGTCCTTACCTCATGAAATAAATTACAGAATTGCATGAGTAAGGACAATGGCTTAGTGTTATATATGATTAATTTTCTTTTTTACTCAAACTATTAAAGTAGTTAAGTGATACCTGTGTTAGTAACACTCTGGGGTCTTGCATAGTTAGCCTCAGAACCAGAGTCTAAGGCCAAACAGTGTCCCAATCAAGTCATGCGCACAGTTTTCAAGGATGAATATCACCGTGGCAATATTCTATCTCAGTAGAATATAGCTAGAGTTTAATCTCTTGGAAGAGACCAAAATATAGTAGAAATCAAAATCAACGACAAAACATTTCCAGAACACTCTGGGAAGTGTTAATAATTTCATTTAGATGTCTTATTTACCGAAATCTGTACAGCTATCTAGCTGTCCTGGGCAAAGTTGGGGAGTTGATGCTCAAAAGGATGTTGAAACCAGAAAGGCATGCAACTACGATTTTTTTGTATTGTTGCATTTGTAAAAACACCATTTTCTTCCCAAGTCAATATTTTTCTAAAACTGACACCAAGAACCTTACATTTTTTTTCTGACTGGAAAATGATACATAAATGACACAGTCAAAGGTGAATTTGAGCGTCATTCGGAGGTACATCTCAAAAGCAGAATACTAAACTGAAGGGTAGATTCTTTCTTTCTTTTTTTTTTAGACAAACATAGAAGAATTAATATGGAATTTCACTTTGCCATGAAAAGCATCCTCTTTTACCCTTCGGGGCCTGGTTATGGGTTTGTGAAGACTCAAAGCAAGATGAAGGGTTTACTTTTATCACTGCTTCATAAATTCCTCTGACACTGGCTCATTGCACTAATGTGACCACACACATTCCATCCTATCCATTCAAGTGTAGCGGTTTTTTCTTTCTATTCAAGTATTCTCAAGGTTTAATTAAAGCAGTCAGCTATCTAGTAATTACTTCCCCTGTCCATCTTACCAGCTCTGCATTGTCTTCCCTTGAATTGTTTTCTGACTATAGCTTCTGCCTATGCTACAGTTTAGGAAGAGTGGGGAGAGACTAACTGCAGAAGTCAGTGGATCTCATTTTTTTTTCTTCCTTTCGTTTAATTAAAACAGATTGACTGAAGAAGATTTAAGGCTGACTTTCATGTGCATAAGTGTTTGGACAATTTTAAAAATACCTACTTCTAAAAGTTGAAGGCTGTCATTTCGGTTTCGGTGCAGAGCACTTGCTTTCTGCTCTCTCATCCATTCTATGCTCAACAGTCCGTTTAGTTTTCCTCAGTGCCACCCACCCTGCTCTCCCCCACCCATTCAAAGCAGCCCAAACTCGCAGGCTTCAACAAGCTGGCTCTAACCTATCCGTGTAGTTTCATGTCCCATGACCAAGGTCACAAAGAGCCAAGATGCGCTCCCCGTAACCCTCGTTCATTCTCATCCACGTCTCATGCTGTAGGTACTTATGGCCATACACCTCTCTCATCCGGGGTCCTCTTTTCTCTGGACTTTATATGCCTACGACAGATTCTGCGTATTCTCCAAGGTCCAATTCAATGTCACTTCTGCCTTGATGTTTTCTCAGGTCTTTCTATTCCAAAGCCATTTCATCCTTTTTCACATTCTAAGAGCAATTTCTTTTCATCTTTCTGATGGCACTCGTGGTTTTCTACATTTCATAATAGTTACTTATATATTATATCTGTATGTATGTGCATCATAAAAGACAAAAAAAAAGGGCCTTATAAACAGAACCCCTGACTGTTTGATCATGCATCCTAAAACAGGGCTTCTTTTCACATGAAAGTTACTCTGTAAATGTTTGGGGACTGTGTGAACAAATAAATGAACGACTAGTAAATGAGTCAACAGCTGCTAAGGATTTACTAATCTATGCTTATCTTTTAGGGCAGGCCCCAAAGACAGATGAAATCATGTCTTCATGCAATATGTTGGGAAGAAAAGGGTGAGGCAGTTTAAGCATGCCTAAATTATCACTTAAAAATAAAATGGGAAATAGCCTAGTGAAGTCTTCACAAAAGTTTTGTGGGGTTTTTTAAAGAGTTTTAGGAAGTTTATTTTCTAATGATAATCAGTCCCCATTCATGCCAAATTTCACCAGATAATACTACTCACATTTATATATTACCTTTTGGAATGTGCAAATGAGCAATCCTTCCAATAGGAAATGCTAATTCATTACATTTATACTTCATATCTCTCATTCATCTGGAAGGGCTGGGAACAAATCCAACTTCCTACCTTGCTTTTAAAGATTCAATGTCTAGTGTATATTTGGTAAGCAGAAAACAGAAATTTCAGGCTGAATCGGTCCCAAATTACACATTCTAGCCCCCTATTTGACAACCTTCACAGCCAAGATGAGAAACTTCATCTTCTGACTCCAGGTTGAATAAGTGCCTGGTTCGTAGCTCTGGCTGCACTGGCCACTGCTCCACATCCAGTCTTTAACATGGCTCTAATGTCATTTTCCCTTAATGTAATGCCACCCAAGCAAGAGCTTACCGTGGTATTATTTTTGTTAATGGATAGAAGCATTTTACTGTCAGTAGTTTTCCCCTCTTTTGCCTGAGGACCGTATGTCTTAGAGTGATGCATGAATCACATGACCTTTTGATGCCTGGGTGAAATAAAGCTCTGCTCCTAGGCCATCAGAAAGGAGGCCTGGTTCCAAGAAAGTGCTTCAGGGTGAAGCCTGAGACAAGGACTGGACTTTTCTAGAACCTTCCTGCAGTTTGTGCAGCATCTGTCAAAGTCATCTTCACGTTTAAAACCCGGCATTCCTTCTTTGGATACTGACACCATTTTGTCATTCTACTTATCATCGACCTCCTTTCAAAAAAATTCCATCCCAGAAATCCGAACTGGAAAGCCAAAAATCTAAGGAAAGGGTGATGAAGGCGATGAGGCCAGTCAGAGGCCACTCGTGGTATAAGGATTCCGTCTCAGAAGCATAGTCCTAGACTTGACTTGTTGATTCTGACAGAATGGGGAGAAACAAGATGAGGTCAAAATGAGGAAGCAGGAACAGGTGTTATCAACCTTGCACGTTATGCTTTAAGCTGGAGGACAGTGTATTTTTCTTCTCCAGATGTCCTGTCATTTGCAGGTTTTAGCTTGTATACTTGTGTTCTCGGTCTACAACAAACTCCAAACTCAGCAGTCTGCTGTGTCTAACTCCACCTGCAAATGCTCCAGACCTCATGTTGCTTGTCTGTCATAATTATCAGCACACCCTTGGGCAGATGCTATTATTGGAAGTAATTTCACATTCTGACATGGCAGGAAGCTACTATAAGTAGTAGCTACTTCAGATCTCTGAAAGAGCCTTGTGCACTGGTAACTTTTAGTCCACTAGAAGTAAATGTATCAAAGAAATATATATGTATATATGCTGAGGGAAGGAAAAATGCCATAGAAAGACATGTCTCTCTTTCTTCCCCAACTACCCTCTGAGGGAGACCCAGGGAATATTGAGGTGATGTAGAGTCAAACAATCAACATTTCAAGTCAGTGTGAGGACCATATTTTTTATCTTACTTGAAAGAAAATCAGAATAGAAAAACAGATAGATAGATACTTTTAAATTGGAATTAACAAGTAGAACACATCTTCTAATCCATGTAGCAGAAAATCTTAGAAACAAAAAGTAGAGACATCAAGAAATAATAATCTATCCTGAGTATCCTGTTTTACTTTCCACAGAAACCAAAGCCTGTGCTTTTTAACAGAAACCCAAGAGTCTGTTGACAATAGAAAGCACATGCCTTTGTAAAACTCCCACAGTAATCACACATCAAGGAAAGGTAGTATGTGAAATACAGGCGACTTAATTTTTCCCTGGGATCATGAAGATCAAAAGAATATCTCTATTCTACCAAGGAGACACCCCCAGTCTTCTACCTCCCCACTGGGGGACCAAGCAAATTCCTTGGTTTCTCATGTCATTACCACAGTCTGAAATGATGTAACAATAACAGCAAACAGGGGTGTCCCCCTGTGCCAACTCTCTAATCAGTTTCAAAGTATGTTTTGTTGGTTCTCATTGACGCCACTCAAAGGAGCTGGTCACTCATGGTCTCAAAAGTTTTACAACAAATTGTGTGATTAAATTCCTTAAACACGTCTGTCCATTACTAATCCTCTTTTGCCAACATCCCTTTCAGAGAAAAATTGCAGCACTGCATGGTGCCTGATTTATATTTCATTTTGAGAACAGGAAGTAAAAGGATTAAAGTTAAGGATTAAAACACTTACTCTTCACTGCATTTTTTTCTCCTCCTAAATGGCTTCCTGGTTGCCATGGCTACTGTTCACTGGTCCTTAGCCCTGAATGCACATCTCTTTGCATTAATAAAATATTTTAAATAAGACTTCATGAAAAACAATATGGAAAGTAGCTTTAAGTTCAATTGCTCTTGAAAGAAGCTGTTAGAACTTTTTTTTTAAATCTTTGTTCTTTGTCCTTTTATTGGTATCTCCAAGAGGGAAACTTGAACTAAAAACAGTACTGGGATCTAAAGACATACAATGCAAAATCAGAATTATTCTGCAGGGGCTCAAGGAGATAACTCTGAGATAGTGAGTTGGTCCTTAGCTTACAAGCCAGTGTTTGTAGAAACATTAAGGGTCCCTGGGAATTTCTCAAATGTTGCAATACCACAGTACATTTAAAAGGCAAAAATGCATGTAGCTGCAGTGCTGCAATTCACAATTGGAAATACCAGCTAGGAAGCTAAAAACTGAGCTTTTCACTACCACAAAGTTAACTTAGCCATATTAATGTAAGTATCACTGCTTTGTATTCAAGTTGCCAGTGTTCCTGGTGGCAGCATCTCATAGGAGTGTGGCCAAAGAGATGATGCCATGAACACCATGTGCCATCAGGGCTGAAGACGTCTGCACACACAGCACATAGGACTGATGCCGAGTTAAGCATCCAGAGAAATGGTGACATTGACAAGTGAGCAAACACAACTCCATTTGAGTTCTTCCTCTAAAAATACGCCATGAAATTCATTTTAGAATATTCTGCCTACATTCCTTTAAAAAGTCAAGGAAAACTGAGGAGATGAGACATAGTGAAACTCCATTTTTAACTTTACTCTTAAAGTCCATAGGCAAATGGGCTCCAATATAAACTGTGAAGTGACTTCTAACGCACTACTCCATGCACTTTATTTTTCAATGCTCACTACTGCTGGGTTTTTCTCTGCCTTGTCATCCAGTGGTCTCAAGTTATTCCTTTATTCCCCGGGGACCACATTATAATGACCCCAACTCAGGTCCATTCACGTATACTTACTATTTTTTACCTCTTTCAATCCCATACTCCTATGAAAATTACCTTTCCTATATAGTATCCACAGAGGATGCATATAGTTGCTCCTTGAAAACTGATAACTGAATTCATAGTGATATATTAATGGGAGTAAAGGGACTGTTGCATTGCCTTTGCTAAAAAATTATATAGGGATCTTCTGGAGATAATCCCATAACTGGAAAGAATTATTGTAGTGGTAGCAATTCTATGCACTCGAAAGGCTAGTGATAAGGATCTTTTTAGGTGGGTAGTGGTGGTGAGTATCTCCCATCAAACCTTGAGATAACTGATGCTCTCCATGGGCAGGACTATAGAAACAAAAACAAATGTGGATGAAAATGACCAGAGTAAAATATGGACCAGCACAGTATAGACTTTCAAATATCCATGTTCGTTCTTTTCCAGGTTTTAGTCTTTTTCTTTGGAAACTACTCTTATTTCATTATATTCTGAAGACTTGGGGTCTTTCCAGAGCAGGCTGAGGTTAGGATTTGGTTGCTCTTGCACATTTGCAATCAAGAAGGACCAGCAGGAACCTGTTGTTGAGAGGCAGTTCTCCATGGGTCTCTCATTTTGTACAGTCTTGTGAACAGGGGCACTGACTGCCTTTCTGAACTATCTCTTCCAAGTTGCTTATATAACAAACAACTTGGAAAAACCAGGATAGTGACTTCCTCCTGATCAAAAGGCAGGCATGCTTATGACTATTATAAAAGAGCCAAGTTCTCTAAGCTCAGAATTCCTCTCTTATAACACAAGTTCTCTTCCTGTCACTTTATGGGAAATGACATTGAAGAAACAGGCATAAGAAAATAATGGCACTCTAGTTACTGCTATCACTGAAAGTAATAAACCTCCTTTGTCTCTGACCCAGGAGACTCATGTCTTCTGCCAGAACCCATGAAACTGTGACAGGCTAACATGTTAGTGCGTACCTAGGGTAAAATCTCAGACTCTCTGCAATTCCTGCCACCTATAGGGCCATTCCTAGGATGCAGATGGCACAGGGGGAAAAATTATTTTTTGCAGGGTTCTCATCTATATAATCAGCTTGAGTCACCCCAAATCAGTATGTCAGCACCACTCTAAAGCTCCAATCTCAAACAATTCAGCTAAATAAATGTCAGAAGGACCAGCAAGAGTGGCCTGTTCACAAGAGCCTCTTGGAATTAGGGCCTGCTTGCAGGGTGATCACATATGCATGAGTCTCAGAGGATCTTAGGGGTACTTATTTGACTCCACATGTAGGGCAGAGGGTGGGAAAGTGCTCTGAAGGAGGGAAATGGGGAGAAATGCTTATGTGGGTCCAAGTCTGGGATCAGGATGCCCCATATGCATGGTACTGCTGTCCCCGACACCAAGGAGGCTTACAGAATATTGAGAAAGGAATTCCAAAGCATGGGGCTCTACAACCATCTTGAACAGAAGGCCACTATAGAACTTCTGGGAATGACCTTCATGCCAAGGACTTACTGACAAGTTACAGAATTTCCCATGTTGAGAAATCAGATAACCATAAAAAATGTTAAAACCAAAAGAGTACTGCATATGAAGTTAGAGAAACTAAACTTGGCTGTGCACAGTGGCTCACATCTGTAATCCCAGCACTTTGAGAGATGGAGGCAGAAGGATTACTTAAGCCCAGGAGTTCAGGACCAGACTGGGCAACATAGTGAAAACTCGTCTCTACAAAAAAAAAAAAAAAAAAAATTAGTGGTGTGGTGGTGTGCTCCTATAGTTCCAGCTACTGGGGAGGCTGAGGCAGAAGAATCACCTGAGCCCAGCAGGTGGAGGCTGCAATGAGCTGTGATTGTGTCGCTGTACTCTAGCCAGGGTGACAGAGTGAGACGCCTGACTAAAAAATTTTAAATTTAAATTTAAAAAATTGGCTGGACATGCACTGCCTGTAGTACCAGCTACTAAGAAGGCTGAGGCAGAAGGATCACCTAAGCTCAGGAGGTCAAGGTTGCAGTGAGTCACTGCATTCCATCCTGGGCAAAAGAGTGAGAACTCAAAAAAAAAAAAAAAAGAAGAAGAAGAAGACAAAGTTCCAGTAGTACAGTTCTATTATTGCTGAGTATATACACTTTGCAAAGTCTAAATGACTCATTTTGTCTCTGCAATTAGATGAAATGGGGTCAGGATACCTCAACTGTATGGTATTATTGGCCCAGCCACCAAGAGGGAGCCTCAGAAATTTTTGGAAAAGGTACTCCAAAGCATGGGTGTTCCACCACCATCTCTAACAGAAGGACACAATAATAATTATAATACTAACCTTGTAGAATTATTGTGAAGACTGAAGGGTAAACAGGCATAAAAATGTCCAGCAAACTAGTATTTGGTGATTATTATTGTTGTTCTTCCATTTTTAAAAACTAATTATTTGATAAGGGAACAATAAAAATGGGCAATGGCACCCATTTTGTTATCACTGGATGTTTTAAAAACCAATTCACCTTTCTTTGCTTTCACTGATAGTTGAAGAGATTTAATGGTACTGAGTTTGTGAGCATTCTTGCTGTGTTAAAGACTGGTCAATTTCAAACTTTATATTCTGGGGGGAGAAAACATCATGATAAGGTTAGAAATAAAAGGCAAATGAAACATTAAAATCTTTTCTTCATTTATGCCATGATTTAGGGCCACCTGTGTATCTGAATCTTTGTGATTGGGAAATTGAAAAACTTGTTCTTGACATATTTTTTGAATATAAAAGAACAGTACTTATTGAGAGAGAGAGAGAGAAAGAGAGAGAGAGAGAGAGAGAGAAGGGGAATGGATCATCCTTGACTGCTATTTTGAGTGCACAGACATGAAATCTGATTTCTGTATTTGCTTATGTACAAATGAGGAAATGAAATGTCAAGGATGCCCTCTACACTATCATCTAAAATACAGTTTCTATTCAAAGTCCACAATGGATAAAAGTTATCCAAATCCCTACAGCGGGCACTTGTGTGTTGGGCTAGCCCAATGTACTATTGTGAAAACAGTTTCTTGTCTGTTGTGCCCTGCTAACCCTCTCCCTACGTTTTCCCTTTTGAGTCTCCAGTGATGTTCTTGGAGATACAGAATGAGGAAACTTCTCATGGCAGCAATTTATCCTTTTAACCACCAAAACTTGGAGATCTTGGGTCACAACCCTGCGAGACTTCGCAGTATGACTGTCACTGAATCTGAAAGCAAATTGGAGCTAAAGTATTGATTGTGCACAGTGGTGTCATGCATTATTCCTACAAGATAAGGTGTGGGGTTCAAAAGCTGCTTGTAATGTGTATCTCAAAGTAAGGAAAGTTAAAATTTTGTTCAGATCACTCATAAGAAAGTTCCCTGCTCATTTAACAAAATTGTGTTAAGGAGAAAAGAAAAAACTATTTGCTGAGCAACTCCTATATCTGGAGTCTGGGCTTTTTACTAAGTCCATTGACATGCATGATCTCACTTGAATAGCACAATAGCCATGTGAAGTGGGTTGTTTCAGTATGAACCTGAAGCTCAAAAAGGTAAGTAATATTTCCTATAGTCAGAGCTGAGATTCAAACTCAGTCAGGCACAGTTCCAAAGTCTTACTTGTTCTTCCACGAGAAACAAGTCAGAACTACCACCATCAGAAGAGCAGTTTAATTAAAATGAGGGAAGCTGGAGTTTAATCAAAATGGGGGAACAATGGGTTGGGCTTTGCAAGAGTTATATCAAAACAGAAACATTTAGATGGGGAAAAAGTCTAAACAAATGAGTTTGTAAAAGCACATCAAGTTTGTATGATTTTAAAATCCACACAGCAAATCAAGTTTCAAAAATGGCAATTTACTAAAATATCTGCAACATATATAACAATGAACAGTTAACATTTTATGTGTAAAGAATTACTTCAAATCAATATAAAAATTTTCCATGGAAAAATGAGAAAAGATCACAGATAATTCATACCACTGAAGTATAAATGGCTAGCAAATGTTGAAGAAATAATCAAATTTATCAGCAATCTAAGAAAAGCTTATTATATCAATAGTTTTTCTGTCCATTACTTATCTGACATACTGTAATCACACACACATACGTGCGGGCACACACACAAGCACACATACACACCTCACATTGGTAAATGTAAGAAAAATTTGGTTTTATATAGTCCTAACAGAAATTCAAATAAATTGTTATAAAAGTTAGGGAAGTCAATTCAGCAGTATATTGCTAAGAATTTATTTTAAGCACTTTAAGGCATGCATTAAGATCTATGTACCAGCATATGCACTGCAGAATTGTTCATAATAGTAAACATTTTAAAACAACCAAATTGTCTAAAAATAGGTTGGCTAGATGAAATTAATTATGGCTTCAAAATGCAGTCATTAAAAATATAGTTACTGACAATATATGCTATTTACTATTACTATATACTATTTAATTAAAAAAATCAAAACAGAAGGACCCTATAATATGGTTATATATGATAGAAAAAAATATGGAAAGATAGGTACTGCAGGTCACAGTGGCTCATGCCTACAATCCCAGCACTTTGGAATTCTGAGGAGAGGATTGCTTGAGCCCAGGAATTTGAGACCAGCCTGGGCAACATAGTAAGACCTCATTTCTACCCAAAAGTAAAAATATTAGCCAGGTATGGTGGTGTGCACCTGTACTCCCAGGAGACTGAAGGGGAGGATTGCTTGAGCCCCGGAGTTGAAGGCTGCGGTGAGACTTAATTGTGCTACTGCGCTCCAGTCTGGGTGAAAGAGTGAGCGAGACCAGACTAAAAAAAAAAAAAAAAAAAAAAAGAGGAAGATAGGCACCAAATGTAAGTCACTGTGATTCTTTGATTCTAAGATGTATTTTAACATCTCTGAAATCAAGATGTATCTTATAATCAATGGTGTCTTGATTTTAATAAACTGTGTATATGCCCTCATTTTTTAGACAAATTTGCATCATTTATGCAATTTTAAAAAGATCATGGACTCTAGGCTTGATATAACGACTCTGCTAATACCTGGCTTGCTTCTTTTCTACAGGGGAGAGTGCCAAAGAGGAAATACTAAAAAAAAAAAAAATTGCTGGGGCAAGGACCAGGGAAGAGGGAAAAGCCCAGGATAGGATAGAAAGTAGTAAGAGAGCCATTTAGCTAGTCAAAGAATTCAAAGTTCTAAGTCTACATAAACTCTGCTACCAAAAACACTTATAAATATAATTATAAAAATATATTTTGAGAAAGTGCAAAGAGATAAGACCAGAAAATGGAGAAAGAGATATTCATATCCCAAGTTTCAAGAGACATAAAAGAGAAAGCCTAGAAATGTAATTGGTGACCAGAAAGCTTAAACTTTACGCTTGGAAAGACTCCAGAATCACAGGTAGGCGAGAAGTAAAGAAGGAAGGAAGTCAGCAAGAACTAGAATGGGGTTATTGAGGACACTCAGAGAATCCTCATTTCCTTTATAGATATCTTTAGGGAAAGTCACACATATAATGAGCTTATAATTCAATAAGATATTTAACACAGTGTCTCATGACAGCATTTTGGAAGCGACTGAGAAACCTAGAACTGATGATGGCACAGTTGGGTATCATCACTGTATCTAAAGAATGCTGTAATGGAAATATGCCAACCTAATAAACTGCTTTGTCTCCTGTACCCTAAATCTCTAATTCATTCCTCACATTGCCACCATAATTATTTTTCTAAATCACAGATCTGACCATGGTCTATGTTTAACCTCTTAGCAGGACATATAAAGCCCTTTAGCATTGGTTCCCTTGTCAACCATTTCAACCTCAATACTTGCCTCAATAGTCAATAAATAACACTGTAAGTCTTATGTGACCCTTACTGATATTGTATTCTACAGTATGAATAAAATGGAGAGCACAGTAAGAATGAAGTCCATATGCTAAAAAATCTGGAATCTAGGGAATAAAAAAATGTGAGAAACTAGGGATTTGACAGCAGAATTTCTACACACATCAGCAAGGTCACTATGGAAAAGAAGCAGCACCCTTGGGAGACAGAACTAGAGTCCATGTGTGGGTTTTTCAGAAAAGAGTAGGGTTTTGACTCTACAGTATAAAGAATGTTTGGACTTATTAGACTTGCTAAATCACAACAACCAACAAAAAGATTGACTTAAATGCCAGAAATCTTAAGATGACACAAAGAGGTTGTATGCATGTCTTTGGGACTTCCTAAATGTGATTCCCACAGTAGGTTGTAGGGTGGATGACAAGACATTTAAGGATGCTGACAGACTAGTCTCAACCCCAGCTGTGACCACAGTCAGGCCCATTTAGTGGCAGGAGGGACAGAATGGTTTCTTAAAGCTCTGTGGGAAAAACACCTTTCTATTCTGGTTAAGGAATAGCCTTAATTAGGCAGCTACTATTGCAGTCCTTGAACAGTTAACTTGAGTTAGTCCCTGCTCAACAGAGAAACAGTGAGCACTTAAAATGTCACATGACACTTTGCTACAGTTTATAAAGAGGGTTCTGGATTGCCAAGTGGGAAAATAATCTTTTGCCAAAACGCTTTGTGGAATGCCAAGATTGCAAACAGTATGTCAAGACTTAATGGACGCTTTGCATTAGGCAGTCTTAACGAATTCTGGCACATATTCTGTAGGTCTTCTGGCTTGCAGGAAAACAGCATAACACCTTTTGGCAACATTCTTGGCTCCCTTCCTGCTTCTAAACTTTCTTATTCCTCAAGAACAAGCTAAAGAGAGTAGAAACAGTAATAAAATTCATTCTTTTTTTAAAGGCCACAATAATAAAATTAAATAATATATATATAATGTCTCTGAAATGTTAAAGTATCAAATGTAGGCAAAATAAGACCTTTTCCTTATTATCAGTATCACCACGATCACTATTAAAGTGTCTGAATCACAGAGACTGAATTCCACTAGGTGAACAATTCAAATGGAGAATGCAGAAGGCTCAAAGTCAAGTTCCTGTGACTTCACATGCAAGAGTCCAACTAACCCAACTGGGACAGGGAAAAAACCTCTTCTCTTAAAAAAATTCTTGCTATTATCTAACTTTCACCCCTTACAGCACTACTTAAAGCCACCTTCCTCAGCAGAAATGGAGACTGACAAGACATTTTCCTGTGTATAGTAACACCGTCTAGTAATCACCACCACTACCACCACCACCCGAGGCCACTGCCGTTCCTCCAATGACTCAACTCCACTACATGCAGTGCAACAAGCACTGTGCATGTATTTTCTCATTAATCTTTACAACAGTCCTACAAGATTGCTGTTACTATCCTGAAGTTCAGAGATATCAAGTCATCTAAAGTTATGTCATTAAAACTGGGAAGTAGGGATTTGAATTCAGACCCATGACTCCGAAGTCCATATGCCAAAGAAATGAGCAGATAACTCACACAAGAGGAAATCGAATAGCAAATAATTATAGCGATCAAGTAATAGTAAGTCTTCCATCAGTTTAGAAAACACAAATTCAAGAGACAACCAAGGCATACAATGGCCATAAAGGTAAAACTCTTCAACATGAAATTTAAATTTCATGTTGAAGAGTTTTACCTTTATGAATAAGAGATGTACATCTCTTATTCATGTTACAGTATCTGTGGAAGAACTAACAAATGGTAGGAATTTCCAATCCAAAGACATGTGGATTTCTGGATGAAAATAGGCATTAGGATAGTCAGATTGTCTGGTTGAGATTTTGAAACACATAAACATAACCACAAATGTGTTTCTTGTGTGAGGAAAAAGCAAAGTGGATATATAATTAATTCACAATTATACCATAATCTGTTTCATTAATTATTTTTAAACAGCTAACATCTCTTTGAAGGGAAAATTAACTAATGGAGGAGTATGGAGTAGACAAATCCAGCTTACTAAAATTTCAACAACCACTTGTCTTCTCTCTCAAAAATCCTTAACAGGTAACATGGTGTAATTCATAACAGCTAACATTTTGGGATATGCGTAACATATCAGGTACCATGCTGAGTGTTTTACTGTCATTATCCCAGTTAATATAATACAAATACACTGTATTAACAAACATTGTATGATACAAAGCTATGACAAAAATGACTGATTTATAAGTTAACATATTATAATAAATTTGTGAGGTTGTGTAAATTCTCTGATATATAATGCAAAATATGTTTTAAAAAAGTATCCACATATTTGCTTAAAGTATAAGATTCTGCCACTCTCCCAGCATGGTGTATTTAAATTAATTGTCATGAACATATGTACTTTGAACAGTTAATGTCATAATGAAAGGAAGTGGGACCAGGTAAGTCCAATAATTAATTTCCTTCTTGGCCAGGATGGTGGCTCATGCTTTAAGCTCAGTACTGGGAGACCAAGGCAGGAGGATCAGTCAAAGCCAGGAGTTTGAGACCAGCCTGGGCAACACAGCGAGATCCCGTCTCTATAAAAATAAAAATTAACAGACGTGATGGTGTGCCACCTGTAGCATTAGCTACTTGGGAGGCTTAAGCAGGAAGATCCTTTGAGCCCAGGAGTTTGAGGTTGCAGTGAGCTATGATCATGCCACCGCACTCCAGCATGGGTGACAAAGTAAGACTGCATTTCTAAAAAAAAAAAAAAAGAATCCTTTTGTTTTTCTTCTGAATAATCAATTTGCTCTAATACAAAAAACGCTTTGAGGATCATCATTTTCATGTGGCTAGTGTTAACTTCAAACCAAATAACCTTAGTTAAAATTTAACATCATAAATTCTGGTGTGTGGGTGTGATGATCGGTTTTATGTGTCCCCCTGGCTAGCCTGTAGTCTTGGTTATTCAACAAAACAGCAATTTAAATATTGCTAGGAAGGTATTTTTCAGATGTGATTAACATCTATAATCATTTGACTTTTATGTAAAGGTAAAGGAGATCATCTTGATAACCTGGGTAGACCTGTTCGAATCTGTTGAACGACCTTAAGAGCAGAACTGAGATTGTCCTGAGGAAGAAAAAATTCTGCCTATGAACTGTTTTAGTTTCTACACAACCAATCTCGAAAACTAGGAACTCTGGTGGCATTTTCACTCTTTCCTCACCCTCATTCCTGGCATTCAATGCATTACCACCTTCTGTCCACTCTTTCATTCCAACTGCCACAACCTTTGTCTAAGCCTTTATTAAATCTTGTCAAAGTGCACACAGTCCCAACTGATGCAGTAGGTTGCTTCTTTTCTGCCTCCACTCTGCACTTCAGCATCTATGCAGCCAGCCCATCCCTTGTCAAAATCGTGTTAGCATCTCTGATTGCCTCAAGGGAAAGGAACCGATCTTACCATTTTTGGTACACCCAAACACTTAGCAAAATATTAGATTCCTAATAAATGTCAGATAACTGTTTGTTGAATAATTTGAAATTCTGTACCTGTGGGAGTCAATCCTCCAGGGCACAAGAGGCACAGAATCTTCCTGGTTGGGCAAAGTCTTTTGGGGTATTATAACTAAAGCCAGGTGAAGCAGTCACTAGGAGTCCTGCATTTCCTTTAGCTCAGAGGGCCTTAATTTTGGAGTGTCAGTGAAATCAATGGAGTCTCCTCCCAGAAAAACTCATTTTGCAGATAATTTCTGGGAGTTCTGAGCTTCCTAAAACCCATCCATCCATGGACCTCCACCTATGGTCTATGAACCCCAAGGTAATAACTCCTGAAAGTAACCTAATATCATAGGGTCAAATTAGATTTTAATTTTCTCTAGTTTGGGCTCCACCTTTTTTTATCCTTTGTCTGAATATTTTTTTGTGCTATCATCCTAGCATTCGTATGACCCAGAACCACTGGCTATAGTAATCACTAAAAGATGAGTCTGCCTATAAGAATAATCAGTTCTCAGAAAGGAAAATATTTCCAAGGATACTGGTGGTCTGTTGTCAGCCACAATAGATTGCTGTGGATTGCAGACATGTGGTATAACAATGCTTTCTACTGAAATAGCTCCCCTTTCACCTCTAGGGCCCTGTATTTTGCCTTTCAAGCTAGTTGAGAAGACAAGGAAATGGAAAAAAATGGGAATGTAACTTAAGCTCAGTCCCGAAGCAATTCATGGCACTGCTTAAAAGAAGCCCATGCCTTCTGATGTCCAATCCAAACACTACTCTTAAGTCACGGCCACCTGCTCAGTATCCACATTGAAAAGTTTTTGCATTAGGCTCATCCAAGCACTTGTGTAAAGTCACCCTGAAAATAAATCTTCACAGATCAGAGAGCCCAGATGCAAGCAAATGGGAAAATATTGTCCATGGATATCAAAGACAAAACTCAACTGAAACTGAAAAGGAAAGACAAGAGAGAACTAGCAGAGGGAGCAGTAATTGCACAAAGGACATAGATTCCTTAGTGGGGATGGACAGCAGAGCCTGAGGAGGGCAATGATGATCTACATCATGATATTTTAGGACACAGTATTGCAGTAACAGAGAATTTTAGCTAAATGCTTTCATTCTGAAATCATTTTCTTCAAGAATGCACAAAATTTAATAAGAGAAAGGGAATGAGAAACTTAGAAGGTTTCTGTCTGCCAGTCAATCAATCAGAGAAGCAATTATCTAGGAACTCTTTCCACAAGGTATCTGTGCTAGGCACTGTACAGCCTAAATTGCACACTATAGCACCTGTCAGAGGGTTCTCAACCCTTACCCACTTAGCCAGATCTGTGCCAAAAACATGTATTATTTCGGGTCCTGATTAAAAATTTTCAGGGAGATTAGAAATAAAACTACTTTGCTACATATGAGAAAGTATTGCAATGTAATCAAGAATAGTATTAAAAAAAACTCATTGATCTCCTCATTGCTTTCAAACAATGAAACATAAGACTCCCTCCCTAGCAATCCCTATCATTTGCAAAGGAACTCTCATGTGCCATAATCTAGAAGTATTCTCTGTGCAACTTTATGGATAAAGTACTAAAAGCACATGTCTCTGTGTGTCTCTTGTTAGAACGTAATCTTCAGGAGGAAAGGGCCAGGTCTTACCTGTTTTTCAATCCTCAGAGCTGGCACAGGATCTTACAAATACCGAGTATAGCAGGTCCTTGAATAGCATTGTTTGGATATACATAATGTTGATGAGAAAAAAAGACAGATTCCCGGCCAGGGCCACTGTCTGTGTGGAGTTTGCATGTTCTCCCCATGCCTGTGCAGGCTTTCTCTGGGTACTCCATTTTCCTCCCATATCCCAAAGCTATGCAAGTTAGGTTCACTGGAGCATCTAAATGGCCTCAGTCAGAGTGTGCTTAAGTGTGTTTGTGAGTGCACCCTGTGATGGGATGTGTCCTATTCAGGTCAATTCCTGCCTGACCTTGAGTTGCTGGGACAGGCTCTGACCACCAGAGACCCTGAACTAGAATTAGCAGCTAAATATTTATCATACTTATTTTTATTAATCTTTCTTAAACGTATTTATAGATCACATTTATTTCAATATTTAATGTTTACTCAATTCAATGTCTTATATTAGAGATGTTTTGGTCTTTATTTAGAAGTTTTGTGTTGTTTTTGTGACCAGAAATATGCTGTAGGAACTTAACTCTTATTTTATCAACTAGTCTTTGGTAAAATTGGTTTCCTTATACATTGTTTTGCAGTTTCTAAGAGCCTATTGAGGACGTTAAGTGAGGAATGATAGTACTCAAAGAATCACAAATGCTGGCCAGTTGAATTTTCCTAGGTGGGAACAATAACCTGTGCTTTTCACTGTCTAGCATCTAATCCCTCTAGTGCCACCTCAATGAAGAGGTACAGATTACAGGTCTGTCATTGTTTCCCTACTTGCATTTATGTCACTTATGTCCTGTTTATCCTTTTATTGCTGTTAGGCTTCATCAAGAGAATGTGAATCTATAAGGGCACAGAACATGTCTGTCTTACACATTTGTATGTGTGGGTCTAGCTCAGTGCCTGACACACAGTAGGTACTTACACATATTCATTGAATGGAATAAATTAAATTCTTTGAGATTATACTTCTCAAATAATTTAATAGAAGAGTTTATTGAGGTTCTCTGGAGAAACAAAAAAAGATCATTTTGTTGGCCAAATACTTTTGAGCAATGCTCAGTGTAATCTTCCCTCTGGAATATTGCTATACCCAGACTCTCAGAACTCTTGCAGAGTGAAAACCATTGACTGGGTGTAGTGGCTCATGTCTACAATCCTAGTACTTTGGGAAGCTGAGGAGAGAGGATCACTTGAGCCTAGGAGATCAGCCTAGGCAACACAGTGTTTCCTTTTCTCAAAAAAAAAAAAAAAAAAAAAAAAAAAATTTCTAGGTGTGGTGGTATGTGCTTGTAGTCCCAGGTTCTTAGGAGGCTAAAATGGAAGAATCACCTGAGCCCAAGAGGTCGAGGTTGCAGTGAGCCGTGATCATGCCACTGCACTCTAGCCTGGGCAACAGAATGAGACCCTCACCCATAAAACAAATAACAAAAACAATGACCAGTATTTAACTCAGTGTTTCCAAATTTACATGACCAAAAAAAATTTTTTTAAAGAAGTATCTAATACATCTTACACAATGCATTCTAAAGAACACACCTTAGAAAATAAGACCCTTCCAATATCTCTTCAGTGATGTCGGTAGATATTTTCCTGTATTTATAAGGCTGTGGATAGCTCTTCTGATCACTCAAGAAGGAATAGAAGTTTTCTTCACTAACTGGTCACCCTCACTGACAACCTCTTTCAACTCCTGCAAATGTGGGTTCTCACCTCTTTTAAAATGGAATGGATAAAGAAAATGTGGTACACATACACGATGGAATATTATGCAGCCATAAAAAACAGAATCATGGCCTTCACAGCAACATGGATGCAGCTGGAGACCATCAAACCAAATGAATCATCACAGAAACAAAGAACTGAATACCACATTCTCATTCATACGTTGGCCGCAACCACTCACATGAGCACAAGGGTGGGAACAGCAAACCCTGGACACTGCTCACGGCAACACAACTGGGTACCAGGTCCACTACTGGGAGAGAAAGGGCCCACCAGAAATCCATGTAATTTACTTATGTAGTGAATCCTCACATGTACCCCACAACTCTAAAATACAAAAATAAATCGTTCCTAACATGTAGCATCAAAATGGTCTCAAAAGCACAGCTGGCATCTTGCTTGGCCTACTTAAAACAGAAGGCCCCAAGCAACCGGTTTCAACTTCAAATCAGTGCTATTGATATAAGGTTGAATCTAAAATGACTTGTTTATTCATCTAAACTTAATTGCTACTTAGCACCACAATTTTTAACCAAAAACACTTATTTTACAAAAGCATTTCCCCAGAGCTTTTTTTGAAGTAAGTTACTCTCAACTGAAGCATCAGGATATTTGTAACTGTCTCATCATCACTTTGAGGTGTGAGGTAATTTGTCACCAACAATTGTTCAAGTACAAAAATCTGTGACTCATTTAAAAAAATTAGTACAGTTTGAACATCATCCTTATAACAGCATCACTCACCCTCACTTGCACCCAACAATTTCTAAAATGTGAGAGGAAGGGGTGCTCCAGTTGATCTTGAGAAAATATGCCTGTGATATGTGCCTATTTCTAAATCTCTATTAATAGTAAGACTGATGTTTGATTTATTCCTGAGCAGAAGTAGGAAAGAAAAAAAAAAGGGGGTTTCAAAATCTGGAATGGCCTCTGATTACTTACCCTACTTGTGCGGGCCATCTGCCATATAGGCCATGACAGAGAGCAAGTGATAGAAAATGTGAGTTCTTTTAATACATGCCTCAATTTAAAGGAAATATATATTTTCACACAGCTTCTTGAGACTCCAAGAAATGCACAAAGCAGGTGAGCCTATGTGGTACTTAATGGTATTGTTTATAGTTTGGAGTAAATCTGGGGGAGGGGTGGTGGCTCTCAACAGATTCCAAAAAATTGCTCGTTTTACATGAAGAGAGCTGCATTAAATAAGCTACTTTAATTTATCCAGAAAGCCACACAGAGCTATTCTCTAAGTACAAACTATAAATGCATGTTATATTCACACACATTCCAAATTCTATGCTTGGTGAATAACAGCCTGTGTTGAGGTCGCAAAAGTAAAAGTCATCAAACATGGTGGATCAAAGGTCAATGTTTAACAAACATTTAACAAATCGCAACCGAAGTTTGGAAGCTTTGTGCAAGTGTGAAACGGATGAAAGATTCATGTCACCTCTAACTTCTGGCCAGCCATTCTTTGCATTCACTTTTTAAAAAGTCCATTTTGGTAACAGGCTAGAGTTGAAGGAAACCCTCCTGCTTACGGCACTTGCAAGGTGAAAATGAAAAATTCTGATAAAGCTCACAGCCTTGAGGAAAATTTCAAGTGGCTTTTGCCTTGGTTTTCTCTTATTTCACTGACTCATTATCAGACAGAACTGAAGGACAGATTCTGCCTTCTGATCTATAGGCTAAATTCTGTTCTCAGTGGGGACCGTAGCTGGTGACTTGAGTATTTCGCTACTCATTTATCTGTACAGCCCTGGATTTAATGGACTCGAGATCTGCAAAGCACATTCCATGGAAGTCTGTACATCAGCTGATGGGATGTGTGGGTGTGCACGAATTATGCAAAGAGAAAAGTTACTCTTTTGCATGCAATGAACCAAATTGTCTCCATTCTTTTACAGATTTTTTTTTAAAATTTTTCTTCTTCTTTCTTTTCACAGCTTGAATAATGTTTAGCTGAAATTTCAGGTTCTTCTAGGTTTTCAGTAGGATTCAACAGGTGTGGGAAAGGGCCACATGCCCACGGCCAGGACACCATTTATGAGATCTCTGCCTTTCCCGATACACATTTATCTATGGCTCTGGGTCCCTTGTCACTGGCCTCGATTCCAAAGTAGGGCTCATAAAGTCGGCAATGTTAAGACCAAAATAATGTCATTTAGTGTCTAGAGGGAGGTTACAAAGAGGATTAGAGGCAGGCAGGCAAGCAGGGTATATTAAATGAGTCCATGACTAACAGGGTGTGACAGAAAAGGGTTTTATTCTTTTCAACAAAACAATTCCCTAGGACTGGGACCATTACTCCACTGTGCCTTTATCACCTTGGAATTTTTATGGTTATTTCTGATGAATTCACATTTTTGTAAAGGCTTTTTTGAAATGATGCCAGTTTTCAATTTTTAATTAAAGTCGTAAATAATCTTAATTCGGCCTTAAAAGGTTTATTGTTTCTTTCTCTTTTTTTTATTATTGCTGCCAGGAAATATTTCAAATACCAAGTCCTGATGTGAGTGAGCAATTAGAATCTCTCCAAGGTCTAGTAACAACACTGTACCATGTAAATATTACACACTGGTATATCAGCACAAGATGTGGAAATGTGGATTGACTGATTTCAGATTTACTAGCAACTGCTTCTCCAGAGAGTGACATTTCCTCTTTTTGTTGGATGGAGTAATTTTCAACAATTAATTTTCAAAAATCAATCCATCACAGATTCATAAATAATTTTTTAAATCTTTGGATAAAAAGGTAGTTAAAATTTGAAAAGTAAACACTATAAATTTATAAATAAGTGCTGAGTAATGAAAGTCAACCAAATCCAATTCAACCATTTGCAGAAAACAGTAAACATCAAAAGCTAAATCATTTGAGTGACAATACCTCATTTTACATAAGACAAAATTAAGAGAATACTACAAATATTCTAGATTGCTTGTTGGAGGGCTGTTTACAAATTGTCAATGAAATTATAGTTTATAGTCTTCAAGGTCTATTTTTCTTTTTTCAACTAGTGCTTTAAGAGTCTCTCACAGAATCAAAACGATTCTCCCTTTATACAGAGGGAGAAACACATGAGACATATCATGTTTGAACAATAAAAACCATTAACAATTCCCGAAAACCCGTTATGTTTCCATACCTATCAACTTAGGTTCCCTTCTTAACTTGAACACCATAGCAATTGTTTTTGTTTAGATCGGGGACTTATACTCTTTCATGTTCATGACAATTGTTACTATTTACAAAGATCATAGGCCTGCTACATTATTGATAGAGTTGCCATTACAGTAGAACCTCACACATCTGGGACAACTCAGAGGTGGAGAAATGGCCAGAATTAGAGGGGGCCTTCTTTCTTTCTTTCTTTTACAAATGTAACTTGCTACTTCAAGTTTATAAGATATATATAGATGATGACAAAAACCATTAGATGGTGAGCCTACAAAAGCAGTTAATAATATCCAACAATTGTGTATTATTTTATGAAGATTAAGCATCCTCCTTCCAATTTTATTTGCATTATTGATTAACTTAGCAGTTCCTTTGCTTTTCTGAAATAACAGAAACATATCCAATCCATGCCAAATGGTCACAGATATCAATTTACTAGAATTCTAATTAAAGAGATTTAACTACATTTCTAGAAAAAAAAAAGAAATGATTTTAACAACTGACTTGCAAGAGTAGGTTTGTATGCAATTAAGAATATCTATCAACTCCTTCTGGCTGAGCATTTTTCTAACTCACAGGGAAAAGGTCAAATTCTTTCCATATATGTGCCCTCCACTGGCACTGTGCTAACACCTCTCAAGGAAGAAAAAAACTCATGTAACACAAAGACTATAGAGAATTTCTCAACATAAAAGTGCTAAATCTCTATAAACCATGAAAGAATGCAAGATTTCTAACTGAGAGCCACAGTGACCTGAAAACCCTTGTCATGGGGTTCAATCACTGGAAATAAGTTGAGTCTTCAACTGTCCTTAACTTTGTTATAAAGGGTCCTTAAATGAACCAGGGACCCATTTCAGCACTCAAAAAGCCAAGGTCAGCTCAACATGTTTTCTGCCATAAACAGAAGATACTCAATGGTCCAAAAATTTAAAAACTCAGTTATCAGGTAATGCCTTGAATGGTAGTAAGCTTCCTGTCTCAGAAGGTGTTAAAGCACACATGGCCAACTACTTGGTAGAAATCTTATAAGGTTAGGGGGTAATCCAAGTGGGTTGGCTGGTTGATCTTTAAAATTTCTTCCAAATCTGAGACACTATGATTTTTATGAATTTTGAAACTGCATTTCTCTCTCATTAATGTCAAAGTGATTTCAGATTCAGTTCCTTTTTCAGATTTCCATACACAGTACCTATCAAGAAATCTGCTTTTTTTTCTCTAAGTTTATAGAACCTTCTATACTTATCTTAGAGATTTACCTACTTTCTTCATTAGAGCTAAAATGGTTTTAGCCAATTGATATTTTATGAAAAAGCACTTCTTTCCAGAAATGGCTTCTGTGTTAGTGTTGTTCCCAATTCAATTTTCTTTAGATATTTGAACTTAATTTTCGTAAAAGCCTTTATTAACTTTCTGGTTTAGGTGGTTTGCACTAACTTTCTCTCATTCCTACTATACAAGCCTTCCCCAGAAATCCTCTGACTATATCAGCTATGCGAACCATAGCCTTGCTATTACTTCATGGGAGACTTCCCTCCCCAAACAGTCTAAAGCATGCTACGTCTTGAGAAGTATAAGAATTTCCAATGTCCTGCAGAAGCTCTGAGGACTGCAAGAGTAATTTAAATAATGCTTTTTCTGGTTAGAAAATCCTCTTTTAAAATTACCTTTTTCCTTGCTTGTTGATCTTTGGAAGAATGTGCCTTCACATGCTTTCTTAGGGAACTTGGGTCTGTGTAGCGCTTGGTACATCCTGGAATTTGACAGGCATAAGGTTTCTGAATAAGAAAAAAAGAAACAGCGGTGGTTAAATCATTAAGGTAACTGGGGAATGTTTTACTCAAACACTATTGACTAACAAACAGCATGAACTGTTACCAACTGACTGATGTGAAACACTGGGTAATACTCATGCATTTTAATTACAAAGTCCGGTAACTCTGCATCATGGTAAAGAGAAGAGTTTTAAACTTTCAAGAAACAAAGAGATGGCTTCTCTCTGCTGATTTCTAAGAGATTGCTTTAGAGTGTGTTTTAACCACAAAATTTCTTGTGGCATTTTTGTAATGTGGAAATTATTAGCAAGCATCTCTAGTCATACTTACAGTTATGTCTCCCTGAAAATTATCTTTGGTACTGTCAGAAACTAGTAAACACATATTCTTTAAGAATTCAGGTAAAGAGGCTGTAGAAAAGTCCAGAAAAGACGGGATATGTTTCAGAAGAAACCTGATTCAGAAAGAGAGAGAGAGAATTAAGAAGAGAAAATTAGTGTAAAGTGAGTAAGAGACAGTAGGTTTCAAACAACAGACACATGAAAAACCAGTCAGAGAAGCATTAATATCATTAGTTGCAGTGGAGTCCAGGTGCTGAGCCTGAGTTAAGTGCGTAAGCTCTTGGCTGAGTATGATGAGAACACAAATTCTGGCTACTCTGATTTCTCCGTGCTTCTGAGAGGTGTGAGGTGTGGAGCCTAAAGGTGAGTCTAGGATCATTTTTAAAAATATTGTTGTATCCCTTGTGCTTGGTATATAATAGTTAGAAGTGAATGATTAAATGAGCACCTCACATTCATTCAAATTTCAGCACCTCTTCCTACTGTTATAACCAAATTCACATCAAAGTCATGAAACTATGACTCTTCAGTTCTAAGATAAATCAAATCTGCTTATTCTAATTAATGAAAAATTTTGTTAAAAACTCTGTTTATAGCATATATTAACAGTAGCTGATTTACTTAACATCTCATCAGGACAGGTATTAGAGCTGCGCCTGTGAAATAAGAAATATAAGAGAATTGAAACCTTGTTTCTAAAATATGATTCTCACTCTAGAAATTTGCTACTCTATTGACCAAAATTTCAGAATTTTTTTATTGTTTATATTTTGCTGCTGTTTTTATGTTCATTCTTTTCATTTTTTGGGCTAAGAGATATGTGAATTACATTATTTGCCCTGCTGGAAGCCATATTTATGATTCACTCTTCTTTGCACCATTTTTTATTCCAGGCCCAAGGTAAAATAATGTATATATAACTTAATTTGATACATCCCATCTGAATTCCTATGTTTAATATCTGTTTTGTTCATTGACTGACCGAGTGACTGAATCATTCAAAGGCTTTTGATGCTTACAGAGTGTGCTAGGCACTATGTTATACGTTAGGGATCTAATAGTAAACAATGGATGAACCAGGATTTCAATATCTCACAATTTTTACAAAATGGTGAGCCAATTATTAGCTAAAAGTCACTAGCCAATGAGTTTCCATGGGGTAAGCAAAGTTTTTTTTTTTTAATTCTGGGACTCAGAATTTTCTGAGTCTGCATGGCTTTCTCAACTAGCCTTCCCTCCATGTCCCTGGCTTCAGGGGAACAACTAGCTAATATCTTTATTGGCAGTCTTGTTGTTCTGAGCATCAGAGGAGTTGTTGCATGTAAAAAATATTAACGTGTTGTATAAATTGATGACATTATTATTACCGTGGCCACTACAATATGGGTTGGTAATGTCATTTTCTATTTGATTTTGAGATATTCTTGGAAAAAGCTTGACCAGCACACTGTTCTTCCCAGCTGGCCTTCAGTCTCCCCTGTTGCTGTCAGCCACCTGGGACGGGTATGCCAAAAATAGCAATGTCAGGGACTGGTCTAAGTAGGACTGCTGTACTGGTTATTTTATCTCAGATAACCTAAGCTTTAAATGCATGCTATGCTTCATCAAACTGTGTATTTCATTATTTTCCATCTGAATTGTATAATTACTTCCACTGTTTAGATATTAAGATGCTAATAGAGAAATGGAAATTAATAAAGCTTTTCAGGGTTAGAATTATGAACTCTGTAATATTTATGGGGAAACCATTTTCCTAGGAATAAAGTATCCACTTAGTCGAAGAAAGATACTTTATCCAAAATTTTGTCAGCATTAGCATAAGGAATACTTAATGAAAGGGAACAGGGACCTAAATTTAAATAATAAATTCTTCAAGCAACTACAGTTTGTTTCTTAAAACAAATGTTTAATTTCTATATGATTTTAAATGAGCTTACCAATTTGTTAAGTGCAGTAAAAATTTAAATAGAAACTTGTTTGGAGCTTAAAGGAAAAATGGTGGTTTTAAAATATTTGATAGAAACATAATTTTTTGAAAAAATAAAAATATTTAAGTTTTAAAAGTGATCGCATTGAACTAAAATCATGAAATTATCATCTTAGATAGCTTTCCTTAAGTTTTTTTAAAGATATATATTTAAATTCTGAAATGATTTTTGAAAATGCTCTTAGTTTGATTAGCTAAAATTAGCTCCAAGCAAAGAAGGCTATTACAGAATCATAACACTTAGCCTCACAATAGTTCTTTCAAACTACAGATAACTAGCTAGAGTAGAAGCAACTTTTCAAGACAATCCTGTCTCATAAATGTTTATTCTTCCATGATAAAGTTTAATGACAAACTGGAAAATTTATTGGAGTCTACCAAGACCATATTAGACACAACAAAACACAGTATTTTAATATAATTTTTCTTTTTTTCTACTTAAAAATAATCCCTCTATTCTCCAAATTTATTCATTTAATATTCTAGTCTATTGGTTCTTAAATCACTGAATTCACCTAGAGCAGAAAGGATCTATCATACACCCATCTTGCTCTAGTTATATTTTAGATATTTACCAGGCAAACCATCACATTTACATTACATGTAGTAGGCGATAATTCTGTTTCAAAAGGTTATGTGACATATAGCTAAAATGACTTCTATCGATATGACTAATAGAGACTAATATAAGATTTAATAAATATGTCAACTATAACATCAGAAGAATCTTAAATATGTATGAGAAGGTGTGTAGAAATAACAGTATCTTTTCAAAATTCAAACACTGGTGTAGTTTAATAATAGACATCAGAATGTTAACACTGAAAAAGTACTGTCATGAATACATTATTTGCAAGAACGTGGGATAAAAGATCTGTGATGTGTATAATACATTTCTCCTGATGGCTTTGTTAAGTGAAGTGAAATTACATAGAGTCTACCTGGCCTCATGTACGGAAAATGGCATCAAAACTGGAGAAATGCAAAGGAGGGCTGTCAATATAATTGAGAAAATAAAAGACGAGAGTCGCAGAAAAAGCATTTGAGAATGAGCAAAGTGTTGCAGCATTAGGGGAGTTAAGTATGTAGTAATGAAAATAACTTGTTCTCATAGGGTTGATGTCAATGGCTATGTGGCTGTTAACACATAGGAAGCATGATGAAACTGAACCCTTGGGAAATATTTGCTGTTTCTTTTTAGATCGCTTAAAGGTGAAAATGCCAGGTGGTTTCTAAAGCAAAAGACCAAATTCACTCTCGAAAACGGTGCCAGTTGCAATGTTCTTATATCAAGAAGAAAAAAACCAAACAAACAGGGAAAAAAACCAAAAAGCAAACAACAACAAAACGCTTCGTATTTCTAGCAATAGCATGCATTGCCGACTTGGTATTTGCAAACTTATTTTAATGCCCAGTCTCTAGTGGGTCACTCAAATAAAATCTACATGAGAGCCCCTAAACTGCTTTTGCTTTGTATGCAGAGGTGACCAACTAACCCTTTTGTCCTAGGAAGGTGTGATATTTAGAATAACCTACAACTACAGAAAAATGAGACAGCCAAGCACAGCCCCTTCAGGTCCTCTCCCGAGCTTCACTGCTGCCCTTGGCAATGTCCTTGTAACTTGCAGACCAGAAAGCAAATACTTTCACCATCCTACTATCAGGCAGGCACTTCCTCACACTGGGCTTGGGCTGGAAACTGGAAAGCTCCTGCCATTCTTACAGTGTCCAGATGTGTCCGCTGATGTTTGGCACGATCACTGGAGTTACTGAAGGCCTTTTGACAACCTGGATGCTGGCACAAATATGGCTTCTCGCCCGTGTGGCTCCGCAAATGGATCTTGAGATTTTCAAGCCTTGAAAAGGCCTTCTTGCAACCTTCAAACTGCAAAAAGAAAACAATTTTTGGTTGTTGAGAAAGACCTTGAATGTTTGAGTCTGGGAAATAGGAAAAAAGCGTCCTTAGTTTGTACTCATCTTAAAATGATAAAATAAAATGAAATTTAAACAGTAACAAACATTGTTTCTAAAAATATCCATATGTTTATGTGAACTGCATTTTTCCACTGAATATACATGCCACTTTCTGTACCAGATTTGGGTCCCAAACTGATTTCTGTGATTACTTATGTCAGAGAAAATTCATGGTGAGCCATCTGGCTCAGTTAATAAAAATACAGTAATGTGTGTCTTAAAGGTTTATTAAAAAATTAACACACTTTTCCATTTCCAAATTGGTCTAAATTGAAGGAACTGGGAAGGAAGAAACTTTCTGACAACTAATAAACTAACAAGAAAAATCAGAGTAATGTATGAAAAAAAGAGGCGAATTGAAGCTCCAAGAGTCCAGGGTGAAAAAGGCATGTGTCCACTGGATCAATACTATCATAAATTTCCTTAACTATCTTCATAGGGGTTTTTTTCAATTCTTAAAAGAGTGACCATGTTAACATATGGCAATGACAAGCCTAACTAGATAAAAGATTTTAACATGCTCTTAAAAGGATGCTGGAAGACAATTTATTTAGTGCTGAATCATTTTCCAAATAAAGTACTGTAATAATTTAATCTTTTTTTCATTTTTTAGAAAATTTGTTATCTAATTCATGAAGAAAAGAATTGAAAATGAAAAGTTGAAGACTTCAATAAATGCGTTCTTGGTTTGTCAATATTTATTGATAGTAATATTTACTTAATATCTTCTGTGGACAAAATGTCAACTACTATTACAGGGTCAAAGTGATTCCAATCCTTAACAATCTAATAAAGAAAATGTGTTAGAGAAAGCTCGCAAATGAAGCATAAAGGTGAGATGGGGATTTATCTTTTAATTCTCTCTTTGGTGCTAAGCCCTAGAATATTTATGTTACTTTGACAGTTTTAATCCCATTTGCGTTTCCATGGAAAGAAAAACTGAGAAATACAGAAAACCTACCAGAGCAATGTTTAAAGCAATTGAGAAACCTCACATCCCAGAATGTGGGGAGTTGTGGGTGGGTAAGGCAGGAAGGAAATAAGTGAAGGTGAATTCCAGATAGTATCATTCAGAATTAGCAGGTGTAACTTAACCTTGCTACAAGAAATTTTATAAAACTCCTTGGTTTTCTTATGACAAAAGATGGTAGAGGACATGTTCATGAAGAAATGATACAGAGCTGGCCAGGTTTCGGTTATTGAAATTTTCATCTTTAAGTAAGTGATGAACTAAGCATAAAAAATAATTAAACATGTCATAACTCCATCTATTTAAGTTGTCCAGATTTTGCATGCCGGAGTATTTTAGGAAATTTATGAAAGTTGCACTTATTTTTGATTGAGATTTATACATGTTTCACAGACATATGTTGGTTTATTTCGATTTTGATATTTTGCTTAAAATAATTTTGGTGTTTTCCTGATTTCTATTTCACATAAAAATAAATTTAGCATGAACAGAAGATGAACGCTGACGAAGCCAACTACTTTTTCACCAGAGTGAAAGGCATATAATGGAGTGTCACTAGAGGGAAAGAGATGATATGGGGCTCATTTCTGCAAGTTTCCAAGTGGTTTCCAAGTGGTTCTTCAATTTGAGAGGGGCTCAAAATGATTAACCCCCAATTCATAGCTAAGAGGCCTCTGCTGACCAAACCTCTGTTTTAAGGATCTCTCTGAACGACAACTCAGAGCAAAACTCTTGGAGTTCAGTTTATTTTACTTGGAATCACCTGGTGGGCCACATTTAGGTCTGAAAAGAGCTCGTGGTTTTGGCCACCTAATCCTGTAGCCTAGATACTAGCAAGGCTCTTTTGTGGGGTGAATTCCATTCTGGGGCCAGCTCCAGGAGTGCATACCCAGACTTGGGTAGTGTCTGGTATCCATTCCCTTCCACAGTCGCCTCAGATCTTGGTCCGAGAGAAAGCTGCATTGTTTCAGCACCAGCATGGGAGTAGAGAACTACCTTAGAATAGATTGGTGAGGTTTCTGTGGGTATGGGATAAAACAAGACCCCTGGTTCTACCAAAGAGTAGAGGGACCCCAGACATGTCCTAGATGAATTCAAACTGTCCACTTGATCACACATAAACTGTATGTAGAATAGTGTTTCCAATGCCTTTCCAGTTAAATGTCTACTTAATTGCTATTATTACTATTAACAGGAGCAAGAATCAAAGACCAAGGGGCTTGCTGCATTCCAAGTGATTTAGTGCAAAATGAACAACATCTTAGAACAGCTTGACCATTTTCAAATAGCAAAGATGCAGGAAAATATGAGCACCCAGACTGAAAATGACAACTAAAAGATTATCTGTAAAATACTAAAAATCCAGCTGGTAACAGACGTTTTCTCTCTAACAAGGAAGGCCAGAAGAGAACAGAGTACCATTACAGTATTTCCAGAGACAAGATTAAGAGTGAAGGGTTTTACTTTACTGCGTTGCATAAATAAAGGCAGGAGAAAGGAAATTTCATATATTCAGGGGCTCAGAATATACACCACCCATTCACTCTAGTTGAAGAAATTCATTTGAAGAAACCATGAACCCAAGACCAGTAGAATCAGGCACCAAGTGATTAACAAATGGCTTGATGGGAGGCCTAACACTCACTTGTCACAAGAGTGTGGAGGGCACCACACCTGAATGAACTTGTCATACTGACAATTCTGCAAGAAGAGGAAGGAGGTGCTATTCGTCTGCCCAATGGCATCTAGATGAAACTTGAAAGCAAACAATTTTATAATGAATCATTATCATTCATTATGGGAATAAGCCTGTAATTCAACACAAGAATTTCCTATCCCTCGGGCAGTTTTACCCTTAGATTTATAAATTCAATTAAAAGTGAATGTATTAAAAATAAACTAACATTTAAGTGGGCTTATAAAAGATTGTTACAAAATATACCAAAACTGGATTCTCTGAGTGTTTGGGCAAAAGGATGCCTTTTTTCCTTGTTCTTTTTTTTATTCATGTTTTCCAAATCATTAATGAGCATATCTCACCTTGTAAATGAACATTTAAGCTTAGGGAAGCAAGGGCCATTAGGAGTGTTTCCTTGGTTTTAGACAGATGCTTTCTCATCAAGGTTCCTAAAGTGCAATTTCATCCTGAGATCCAAGGTCCAAATTGTCAGTTGACTGCTGTGTCACTGCCACTGGCCAACTCCTACACATAATTGACCAATATCCTATTCTCAGGTCTTCTGCTTCCTGGACTCGTTGTGGAACTATGAGCCCTGGGCGCACACAACTGAATCATCAGGACAGAGCTTGCCCAGGGTTAAAAAAATATATATATACAGGAAGACAAGAGAAAAAACAATAAACAAACTCTACAAGTCCAAGAGGGAAGCAGAAGGAGGAAGAATAGAACACTGCCTTGAGGGGTAGTGGTGATGGAAAAGGGGTCCTGTGTTCACTGAGCATTTATTCCACGCCAAATTCCTTGCTAGAAGTTTTCTTCTAGGTTAGTAATTTTATCTAAATAGCATTTTCCCTTCCAACAAATACTGAGTAAGTCCTATGGGCATAAAACTGTGTCTTATGCATCAGGAGGAATAAGATGGATAAAACTCAAACTTTACTCATGTGTAGAGAAAAGAGAGGTCAATGAATATGGCTGAGCAGGTTACACACTGAGGCCCTGAGTGTGGTTCTCAAAGGTGTGGTTCCCAGACCAGCAGCCTCAGTATCACCCAGGAACTTGTTAGAAACACAAATTCTCTGACCCCACCTCATACCTACAGAATCAGGACCCTGGGAGGGGGGCCCAGTCACCAGACTGTCAACAAGTCCTATAGGAGACTCTGATGCATACCATGGTGTGAGTCAGTGAGTGAGGGAATGCCATTTATATTGTGGTCACCATCCACTCTCTGATGAAAATCTTCTGACAGAAGTAAATTCTGCACAATTTACCCATTTATAGTTCGAGTCATATGGACAAGAGTCATATGGACTAGCACAGCAGCAGCTATCCTACGACTGAAAAGGGACCTCTCCATTCCAGGGAAAGGCAGAGCTATCTCCACTCATACAGAAAATAGGACAAAATCCCAGAATCTCAACCTCTTACTAGAGACTCTTTAAATTCTTGACTTTTTAATCTGCTAGTAGGTCAATGTCTGTCTAGTTTTGAAATAGGTGTGTCCTCAAGTTCCCTCAGTGTCCTCCTGACCAAAACGAAACAAAAATCCCACCTTTCTACTGTCCATTACATTCCCTGTTGAGAGAAAGCACCGAATGGGAGCCATCGTTCTCCATTTGCACATTTCAGTGACTTTGCAGACTCATATGAGAACAGTGCATGAAACTGTAAGTGACAGAACTTTAAATCTCATGGGCTTTGAAAATACTGCATTGCATGAAGCCTCACTCTGAGGAAAATCTCTTTAACTTTGAGGCTGTTTTCAAGTAACAAACTTTAATTAGAAAGTTTAAGTTGCCTCAAACCTAAAGAACCTTAGCTTGCACCATTTTGCTAATTTAGAAGATTATTTCATATTTAAAGACTCACAACTGGACTGTAATCACCATCTATATATATTGGTTTGATTACGGATTGTTGACATTAAGTAGCATTAAGATGACCTTTGAAATATTACTTTCTCTTTCTATTAGAAGCTTTTGTGTAAGGTTCTAAAAATGAAAGCCTCATTAGACATCATTAAAATAGGATTTATTCCATATGTGTAACCAATAATTAAGTAGAATATTACTCCTTCCCCTAATCAGCTACTTAGAGTACTGAGAAGCATAAGTTCGTATTCAAAGCAGTAATAACAGCAAACCTTTCCTGATCAGGTTTCCATACCATTGCTAATGTCAACAAAACCCAAACAGAAAGGAGTGTCTGATGCTGGACATGCTTTTTAAAAATATACATTTGATTTCAATTAAGGTTTAGTGTTTACGACTCTTGGAGGTATATACTTTTACAATTTCATCAGTCAAGACCAATTAATCCCATTAGTGATGGTTGATGCTGTGATATGCAGCAAGAATTGACTGATGAATTATATGCCAGTTCACATCTCTACATACAGCCCAAAGAAAACAGAGATGAAAGGCACGCGTGAGGGGAGGGGGTCAGCAAATATTTCTAATGCTGCAGATACAGTCAAGGCGACTTCCACAATAGTTCAAAAGTTCAAGTGCACTTGAATCAAGTGCATACCTTCAAAAGATGTAAATGAAAGATTACTTCTCCTGTGACTCTAAAGGAGATGGCCAAAGGGCCACCTTACATACACACACCTGAGGAGAGGTGAGAAATCTGATACGTGTATTCAGCTGGGATTTAATTCTGGAAGCTTCCTTCAAGAGCAGTGCTTCCCAGCTTTATGTGCACTTGAATCACCCGGGGGGCTTGTTAAAATGCAGACCCCAATTCAGTGGGTGTGAGTGGGGCTGGAGATACCGCATGTCTAACATCTTCCAGGTGATAACTTCTAAATGCTGAATGCTTGAAGATTATACTTTGAGAAGCAACACTCTAGAGATCATTATGTGAGCCCTATGTTGAAAATGCAGAGTTTGGTGAGATTTTAAAAGGAAGAAATAAACAAAAGAACAAGAGAAAGCATACAAGAGTAAAGAAAGGGCTTGTCTTTGGTAAACTGAACTGTGGCAGCTTTGTTCTTTGGGTGTGAGACAGTAAAATCTAATTTTAAAATTTAGGTAGGAAGATAGAAAAAAAAGCAGGAGAAAAGTCAAAGAAAAAGGACAACAAATAAAAACAGAAAGGCTACAGAAGCATACTGGGAGCACCTAATTTTATTTCTCCTTCAGTCAGTTTCACTTCTGGACTTACAGCACACCTTGTACCACTCTGGTTTCTGCTTCCAGTGTGTTTTTACAGATACTGGATGCACCCGCAAATCTTACCAGTCACCACATTAGTTTGTAGAAAGTATTACATTAAGAGAGGAAAAGAAAATAATTCAAATGTTTGAAGGTTCTTAAAAAGCATCTAGTTCATGAATCCACTACACTGAATAATATGGAATTCCTTCTACACTTTGTTTCATTCAGACTAATAAGAGATCATGTCTCTGCATGTTCTTGCTTTATGATTTTACTCATTCTGCAGTCAAATCACCCTTTTTTCCTTAACAGAACATCGTACCCATGAGGTTCTGTGCTTCTCTTTGGCTGTTAAAGGTAATATCTGATTTTATAACATTTCATCAGTTCTTCCCAGAATAATCGTGGCCTCACTGGAAAGTTATCTAAAGTTGTGATAGAGTCATCCCTGGTTAATTGGAGTCTTCTCTTAACTTTGAAGAAATCGGTGCAATCCAAACTGAGTTTTTCCAAAGTTTCCAAGTATCTACTTAGATTTGTACTTGCATTTCCTACAACAACCTTCAAAGTTTTCCTGCCCCGGGGTTTGGAGTGGGGAAGAGGCTAGGACACTTTGGTCTCGATGAGTCGACCACTCACTGAGTGCATTCCCCTTACCTGGCATTCTGAAGTGGCCTACAGTCCTCATTTATCCAGATTTTCTGGAACTATTAAAAATTTTGTATAACTAATATAAAACTCTTTCTTTGTGATGTTTTCCTAAACTGTAATAAAGAGATTCAAATTCCTGTGTTTTTCCTTGTTATTCCGGTGTACGCAATGAACCTATTAACTAGTTCACAAATACAACTTCCTGGCTTGTTGTGCTTCTGGTTTTTTATTAATAAATCTGTATAAAACAAAGGTTAACTAAATGGGCAGTATATATGTATTTCATATTGTTTTAAAGGAATTTGTTGCTTTTTTGATTTAGAGTCATGGGTAGCAATTGATCCTTAAAAGGGTTCTTAAAAGAAGACAGCAAAATAAATGAGGTTTCCACTTTAAAAATGAAAATGGAAAAACCATATTCAAGAAGTCACATGACAATGTAAAGAGAGAAATATGTTATTTCTGTGCCAACATTTGAACCCTATTAAATTTTTATGGAAATTATCAAGTGTCTGGCTTACAACAACTGAAAAGAGCTTGGGACAAATGAAACCTCATCGTGGGCATTATATTCACAACTGGAAAAAGAATATGCCACAGTGCATTGATATTTAAGGCATATCAAATGGCCCTCTCCAGCTATTCAACTAATATAAGTTATCATATATTATTCATGTTGAATCAATGCAATGCCAAAAAATGAAATTTCAAGCAAACAGTTATTTTTATGAGGGAGTAAATAATGGAAAACTGGTTGTCTGGGAGTTGTATAAAATTAACAATAAGTTTTTGTTGCTGTTGTTGTTCATTAGCATTGATTTCATGCAATCTGTGAATATATATTCCTGAGAGTATGTATATTTCAGGGATTGACAGACAGCAAGAAATGCATTTTGATAACATGCCAATAGAGCACATATTTTATGGTTACATATTAGTTCTGCATAAATGTACCTGTCTTAGTCTGTTTTCAATTACTATAGCTGAATACCACAGACTGGATAATTTATAAAGAACAGAGGTATATTTAGCTCATGTTTCTAGAGGCTGGGGAGTCCAAGGGCATGGTGGCTTTCTTACTGAGTCATATCCTGGCAGAGAAGTGGAAGGGGAAGGAAAGGTGCATGAAAAAGGGTTGTTATAAAGTGAGGGATGACCTCACTTAATAACAACACATGTAGGTAACATCCAGTCCCACTAGAACAAGAACTCATTTACTCCCATAAGAACTAACCTAGGCCCTTGGGAGTGGCATTAATTCCTCTTAATGACCTAATCATTTCCTAAAGGCCCCACTTCTCAGCACTATCACATGGGGGACCAAATTTCCAATACATGAATTTGGGGGACATACTCAAACCATAGCAATACCTAAAAGTAATCAAAGTAATGTTCTGTATACCTATATTTCTGACCACCACACAATCAGGTATTATTCCATATACATATATCTACAAAAGCACAACTCCTCTCTGAAGTATATAGAGAAATACATGAATAAAGCAACATTCAAATGTTTTGTTACTCTATATTTATGACTCCTCTACATGTGTTACTCTACACTACTCTATATTAAAGAAAATAATTCCTTCAAGCTCTTTAAGCAAAAGCAATATACCAAGTGACCAATTCCCTGCTCTACAAATGGACCATGCCCATATTGAGTTTCTTGCACATTCAGCACTTCTTTAGACTCCATGAATGATACAGAAGAAACATCAGGCTCCAACTTACCTGTCCTGTTTTCACAGTACATTCCAGGAGCTAGACATATACCCAAAATAAATTTGGAATCTGATGCCACCTACTCTAACATCCCCGTGGTATTTTCTATATAGTAAAGGTGAGGTAAACATTGGAAAGGTGAGAAAACAGAGACATTGGGGAAATCGTCCTTTAGATTGTATGCAATATTTTGCTGCATTTTTTAAAAATGTCAGAAAAATTCTCTATAGATCTAGCTCAGAAGTACATTTTTAACTTTCAGAAGACAGATAGGGATAGATAATATATAAGATAACTAAATAAGCAAAAGGAAAGAAAAAGTAGAAAAGAACAGAAAGGAAGAGAAAAAGAGACACTACAGGTCAAAGAAGAAAAGTGAGAGGCAGAAAATACAAGAGAGACTTGTGGCTTAGCATATATGTGATTGGATCTGTTCCCCTCTTCTCTGTCTCCCTCCTATCCTAGCTAGCTTCAGTTCAACCCAGCTGCAGTTCCCTAAGTAAGCAGCAAGCTGCCTTTTGCCTCTCACCTTTGCATATGCTACTCCCTGCGCCAGTGACATCCTACTGACCCTTCAGCTTGGTGCCACCTCCTCTGAGACACTTTCCCTTAGGCTTTGACCAAGGCACAGTGGATCAGTGCCCTCGCAAGTCCACCATGCTTTGCCTACTGCCCCGCTAAGACACGGAGATACATTCATAGGATTGATTGTTTCTTCCACTAGGCTGTGAGCTTTATGAGGACAAGGTATTGAGTCTTACTAAAACTTTTATTGCCAGCACTACATAGGTACAGTGCTTGGTATATACTCAAGTGATCATAGATAATTTGCTAAATAAATGCTGAATTAAATGGAAAGAATGAACTCTTTGTAAGAAAGTATATTGATTTCCTAGACTTCCATGTGTAGTAAGTTCATTAAGGTCCTTTTAATTAGGTAGAGCTAGTTACTGCTCATGATGACATCAAATGGTCAACACTGCAAAAGTTATCAAATGCATTTATGGGTTTTAGATGCTGAATTTTAATATCCTATAGAACTACTGTAAGATGTACATTTAATTATTTTAATATTTAACTATGTGGGGAAAATACTAATAACAACATATAGTTGTATTTTGTGTGTGTGGATGCAATGCATAAACTTCTTTATTGATGTTCTAAGAACTCTGTAGCAATACTGGTGAAGTAGAGTAAGCTGTTTTCCTACCACACCCTTTTCCAAATTTGAGCTAAACACACAGATCCATCGGGAACATGTTACTAGCAATAATTCAAGCACATAAATGTGTGCCTTCTGCATACATAAAGGGAAAAAACTTTTAAATTGCCTTTTAAAAGGCTAATAAGCTCTCAAATATGCCAGGAAAGAGCCTCTCATCAGAATTTCTCATACAAACAAAAAAGATCTTTGCGACCTTGCCCTGAGTTGCCCTGAGTCAAATATCCCCCAAAGAATAGGTCAAGCAATTTTCCATGATGCCATACCTCTGTCAATCACCCTATGGCCAACCTCTTGGAATGGGAAGCAGAGACTCCAATCCACAGTTGGCTATAGAGTTAGTGTACAAAGTACAGAGGCTGTAGCAAAGCCTCGGCTCTGTCTTTTCCGCTGGCAATAGACTTGGCTGCCCAGTAATTAATTGTCTTTGACTGCAAAGATGAGAATTGCCACTGTTTGCCTTCAGTTTTATTAAGAATTGGCATGCTTGGTTTAACAGAGCTAAGCAATATATTTATTTACTATGGTGTTTCCCAAAATGATTGCTGAATTCTGTCATTTCTTGACTGAGAAACTGTTTGCGGGTTGCAACAGAATGTATGCTAACATACATACAGCAACACAAACCTTCAAGACAAACTGTTTAAGTCAATTTGCTTATCATATAGGCACATAGGTGCAAATATGTGCATATGCATTTGTGGGTACAGTCATGGGCACACACTTTAACACTTGCACACATATCCTACACAGATTCTGTAATAAATGTATGTGTTTAAGATCTGTGTGCAGGGGTGTAGAAGCAAGCATGAATTTGCCAAGAAAGAAAAGGAAATTCACACACGAAGAGAATAATTTACCATAAATTGGCCCACACTGAGTTTATTCCAAAAAACGGAGTGCAAGATGCCAAATTTTTAATGGCTCTTGCTATTCCAGATCTGGCCCTGACAAGCTTTGGAAGAGATGCAAGTGGGCAGGAAAGATGGGATTAAAAAATTTTATCTTAAGCCTTTTCACTCTCAAATGTAAAATTTCCACCACTGTGACAAGGGGAGAGAGAGTGGCAGGGATATTTTCCTGACACTGCTTTTCTCAACAAAAAGCCATCGATTTCCATTATGCCGTTCTTAAACATAAATTCTGTACTTCTTGTTAAAAGTCCTCTGTGACTGCTTCTTAAAAAAGAAGGAGATATGAAAGTAATGGAACTCAAAACCTTGCATTAGCCCTGGCGGCCATTACAAAGGGTGGTGCCTCACTGCAGAGCTCTATAGTCCTAGGATTGACAATCTTTTGTGACAACCCACACGGGTTCATCAAAACCATGCAATCGCTTGTTTCCAAATGCATTTCCAGTTTCTTTTTTTTTCAAGGTTGAGCTTTTCTGCATGGCTTCCCCATCACAAAACTGACTGGCACAAACAGGCGCTCAGAAAACACTTCATTCTTTCTGCTTCCTCTTTTCCTTCCTTGGTCTGATTTTAAACTACTCTGTTCCATTTCTGAATGCCCCTTATCTTGGTTGTTGAGGGACTCTCTCTCATACCTTGACCCGTCTTCCCAGATTCCTTCTTTCTGTATGCCCTTCTTTCTAAATGTTCACTTGTGGGGAAGAAACTGTCGTAAATCCACTGACTCTGTCCAGTGAAGACCTTTTAGGTTTTGAGATCCACAGGTTATTCAGTCACTATCATGCATGCATTGCACTTTGACCCCTACAATTCTTATGAAAATACCTTGCCTAAGAACTATCACCTCAATCTCCTTAACTATTCTACTTAACACAACTTCCATCCCTTCTCTCTGGAACTTGACTCCATTTATCACAAGAATAATAGATCTACAAAAAATTCCACCTGAAACTGTAAAGTGAATATTCCATTATCTCAGATATTTTAAATTTGATGATAATATTGATCTTATTTAGAGTAGTTGGCTTTTGCACTGAATTTTAACTATTATTGTTTATAATTCTCCAAGGAAGTAAAAGAATGAGTAAAAATGAGTTGTTTCCAAGATACGTTTCTTCCTTTATCTCCTTGCCATCTTACAGAGCCAAGAATTCTGGCAGAAAAGTATTTAGCACATAGTAGATTCTCATTAAACGTCAGCAATTATTATCATCATCCTTACGTATTCAAATTATCTAATGTTATTGTTCCCATTTTTCAAAGGAAGGCAATTAAGACCCAGAGAGGGTAAGTGACTTGCCAAAGTCACACAACTAGTAAATGGCAAAGTCTCAGATAAGATCATGGCTTTCTGGCTTGGTTATAGCCAAGTATTCTCTCCATGCAATTCCAAGGAAATGTTTCTTCTCAAGAGGTCAAAGAGATAAGGAAAGAAACATGTCTTGCAAAGAATCCAGTTGCACTCTTTCTTATTTTCCCTTACAGAATAAAAAATATTAATAATTTAAATTCACGAAGGCCAAATACACTAAATTATACCGACAATTCTCACCAAAATCTGAGCATAGAGTTAAGCCATTAGAAATGGCTATAAACTACTGTGAGCTGTATGTTTTTGGCATAATCTTTCTTTTAACTAACTACAGTTCTTGAATTTAAAAAAAAAATGTGACATTCATCTGTGAGCCACTCAGAAGCTAGAGCTGCTAAGAAAACAATGCAGAGTGATACCTGACATAAAAAAGTCAACATGACAATTCTAGAAGAACCTCAATGTTGTACATTCAGCCAAATACTGAAATACTTTATAGTAGGATCCCTTCTCATTTTATCAAATATAGGATCCTGGAAGTTACTACTAATTTACCAATAGTGACAACCCTTGGCCCTTCTTAGATGCATACTTGGGTAAGCTTTTCTTCAAAGTAACTTTACTAATGGAGAAAAGAAAGATGTTTTAGAAGTTCCCATAGTCTAATAGTGCCTAATACATGCTAGGTGTACAATAAATTTTTTTTAATGATTAATTGATTTTCTGTCTAAATACTTGTTGTGGCACTTTTAATTCCATTTGGGACAAAATTCCTCAAGAAAGAAAAAAGTTCATTTTACTATTTCCTGTTGTTGGATATAAGAATCCAACCTGCATTGCATCAGAAGACAGATGGCTATCTATTGTTAAACTTGGCCTAGGCCCCTCTTCTGAGCCCCAGGCCCTGCTGCCTATTTCATCTCCCCATACTAAGAGTTCATAGACACCTCAAAGCACATATTCCAACATTTAACAATGACCTTTCCCCCCAGAGTCTTTACTCTCTGCTCTCTATTTACCCAGCAATGCACCCCCAAAGCCTGTAAGTTATCTGCAACATCTCCCTCTCCCACACACCCACCTTTAATCTCCAAGTCTACAAGTATCTCTCAAACGTGAAAACTTCTCTCCAACATCTGACCTTCCCTATAAGCCACCATCATCTCTCACTTGGTCTACTTCAGTGATCTCCTCATGAGTCTCTCCATCCACTCTTGGCCCCACCCACCATCTCATCTTCACACTGCTGCCAGAGTCACCTTTTGACAACTAGAAGTCTAATAACATCCTATCTTTGTGTCAAATTCTTCAAAGGTTTCCCACTGGCTTTTAGACAAAGCCTAAAGCCTTGCCATGGCTCACAGGTCTTGCTGCATGTGGCTCCTGCTTATTTCACCTCTCCTTCCTCCCTGCTTGCTCCCTCAGCTTAAGCTTCTCAAAAACGCCATGCCCTTTCTTACCTCAGGGCACTTGCACAGGCTATCTCCTTTGCCTGGAAAAATGTTTTCCTCCTATTTGCCTAGTTAAATACTATGCACTGTTCAGATCTTAGCTGAGATATTCCTTTTTCAGGAAAGCATTTTCTGTCCACAAGGTTAGGATTAGTCTCTCACATATATGTCCTGCTAGCATCCTCACAGAACACGAGCTCTATGAGAAATGGTCTAGGCTTGTCTCGCTTCATAATGCACTAATGTGTGTAGTAAGCACTCAATGCAGATTTATTGAAGGATGGACAAATAAGTTATTAAAAATTAAAACACAATGTATTCATATTAAAATGCTTTCTTCTTCTCCTTTCCTCCTTCCCTCCTTCTCTTTTTAAAACTATGCTGTTAGGGCTTAAAATCCACACAGAATAACTGTATACTCACAGAAACAGTGTTTGCTTGGGGAATAATCAAAGATGAGACAAACTTAAAGAACCGACCCTCTCAGGTCTGGAGACAAAAAATGTTCGTAAAGTCCTCTATAATTTCTAAGTGCTATATGAAAAGCATGTTTTCTAGATCTTAACTACACACAGAAATATCTCAACTCATTTTGACAAAGTTATCCACAAGGGAGATGAATAAATAGCTTCACTAAATACATATGGTGCAATTACACCAAGCTACAAGTGACAATAGGTCTTGCTTTATAGTAATCTAACAATTCAAAGCCCAATTATTTCAGCTGTTCAGTAAATAATACTGAAAAGACGTGGTAGTAAAGCAACTTAAGAACATGCTGTATTAGTAAACGCTAATGATCTCTTTATGATCCACAGAGCACTTCATTTTCTTCTGAGGGAAAAAAAGCTTTTTGTAAATTAAGAAAGAAAAAAAAAGCAAGCCATCCATGAGCTACAGCCAAGAACAAAATGAAAGCAGGGAGTACTCCTTTTGATCTTTCAAGAGTAGTATTTAGTTAAAGAATGTATGCTGGACTATAGAAAAACATGACCAGAAACATGAGCATTTGGGACCTGAAAAATATGGTCCCTGGCAGCTGGCCTTTAAAAAAATATATTTTAAGAATTAAAAAAAAGAAGAAGAAAAAAGAACCTGTCTCCATAGCTCCAAATTTCAGGGTGAACTGACACTGACTTTAATGAAAGGGGTCAGTTTCAGACTCCTTTTTAGAATGCAGAAGTCCTGCAAGTAATTGGTATAATTAGCAGTTTAGAAATGCAAATCAAATTTAAACTTGAAATGACTGAGATGGAAAAGGAACCTCAACAGGGAAAAGAGAAAAGTGAAAAAGAGAAGAAGCATGAAAAAAAAAAAAAAAAAGAAGCAACAGACACACACACACTGGCCTTTCTGGATGCTTTGAAGTTAACTGAAGACACAGTTAAGACAGATCTAGGGCCTAGCTGATCACTGGTGCTGTAGCTAAACTTTAAATCAAGGAGAGGAAAACCAGAAGCTTCCTAGCCACAGGTCCACACATACCAAGAGCATTTGGGGAATGATAATATACAAGGCAAATCTGGAAATAATGGCTTATCTAGAGCTTTTATTTGCATGCTCCCTGAGCTTATGGTGTTTATTACTTTTCTAATTTGAGCAAACCCTATAAGCTTTTGATACCTCAAAAAATAAAACTATATGGCCATTAAAAATGTTTGTTTAAGGGGGAAAAGGTTAGTTTAATGGTATCAGTTTCTTTCTTAGCCACCTTCCTATGGGAAATCATAATCTACTTCTCTGCCTTTCTGCCTACTGTGGCCCATTTGAACCAGAAGCCTCCGAAAGGCACCACCACCCAGAGGATCTCTGGCACTCTCTGATCTTCCAGACCAGACTTGACTAAGCCCATCAATTTGTACTTTCTTTGCATAGTGTATTTTTAACAGTTTAGTAGTCATCTGCTTAAAGGCTCTCTGCTGAGTTCTGTATCTATCTTATTAATTCCTCTGTTTCCAGAGCCTAGCACAATGCCTGGAACATGCCAGTACTCAATGCATAAAAATTACAATTCTGGGATTGATGGGCAGTGATGGGTCAGATTATCTAAATGTCAATGCTGTCCTCTGGCTCATCGTTTACTCAATGATCAAAAGTCAATTACTGAGAGTTTATCAAGCAATTGTATGGAAACAACACATAATAACTGAAATGATAACACACTAAATGATATGCGCTTCTTGGACTTTAATCTCCTTGGGAGTTTCTTATAAAGTAGACTCTGATTCAACAGGTCAGGCATGGGACCTGGATTTGACATTTCCAAAAAACTCCCAAACGATGCTGATGCAGCTGGTCCTCGGGCCACACTTTGCATAGTAAGATCCTGGAAGATCTGACTGACAACCCCAACACAACTTCCCCCCATGTAAATCTTATCTATTTTTCATTATTTAAAAATCACATTGTGATTGCTATGTAAGTAGTTCCTAGCTCAGATATTCACAAAGATCTCTTCTTGGTCTGATGAAGGGTCACCATTTCTTGATTTTCTCTGGGACTGGAAGTCTGCACTACACATATTCTCTGGTGAACTCTGCTTCTCACCAGAAAATTTAGCCATGTCTTTTTTACTCCAGTGAAAGATTCACTTGCATTGAGGGCATTTGGCAAGGGGGAAAATAGGGAAACTTGGATTCTCTATAGGTCATTCTCCTTATGATAAGATCTTTTGAGAATATTTGTCTTTTAAAATTTTTTTTTGAGAAATTAGTACACATGCAGTACTCAGGTGTTTCTAATATACAGAGGCTCCTCCGTATCTATCAGGATTTCTCTCCATTTATGTGATCAATATTGCACACATAATTCTTTCCAACAATTTCTAAGTCATTGCAGATTGCCTAAAATGGGCTGATGGATATTGATATTTTGATCTTTACACTGACTTCCACATCTCTTAATATTCAATGATTCCTTTGTAAAGTGAGGATTTGAATTGTTTCGTCAAACAATAATGCAGTAGTGTAGATGCTTTCTGCAGGCAATAGCTGAGTATCTCTTTGTACAAATGGTCTTGCCTCATATCACAATGTAGAGCTGATCCATGTTTAATGACTTTTCTATGGATTAAAAGTAAGTAGTTTAAAAAATCTTTTCGATAACAATTCTTTTGCTAGTACTTGCTGTTGGCTCTCCTGGAGGAATACTGCCAATGGCAATTAGATCTCTCTCTATATATATATATCCTCCACCTCACACATGCATGCACACACACGCATGCATTTGCTGAAAAAAAAATCAACATGTGGCTTTATGTCTGTAGTACACCAATCAACATATCAAAATCCAAATTTAGAGTCCTAATTCACAATACCACTTTTTTTTCCCTTTTTTCTCCCCCTCACTGGGAGTAAATTAAATTCAGCCTTTGTTGGAAGGAAATGTAAAATGTGTTTCACACATATATTTAACACTAATCTGTTCTCCCTACCTTAATTATGCTTTGAATTTCTGTGGAATTTTATATTCCAGGGTCTCAATTTACTTTTATAAATATTCATTGATTTTCCCCCCATCTCTATCGGCGCTGCTAAATATTACTGTCCAGTGTATATTTGGAGAAACTGAGGCACCAGAAAGAAATCTACGGGCTGTCACCTAACAAAGCCCTCGAGTTCCTCGGATAAAGTGGCAATCCTTTCTTCAAAGTTTAGAAATAATGATACAATGTTCAAGGATTAAATCAGAGGCAGTCTGCTCATATTCTAGGCACAGCTACACTCCTTATTTTGTCTTTTCCTTAGCACAAAGTGCAATAACAGAATAGGTACCCTGTGGCTAAAGAGAAATGATTACAGAAAAGAACAGTTGGAGAAAACAAGGCAAAAGTACTTGGATTTTAGTCAGTGGGAGTCCATCACAGTAACTAATGGGCTGAGAATGTTTCTATTTTTTCACCAAGTAATCCATATGCAAATTTCTTGCAGTATTCAATATGCACTTCCAAGCTCAGTAAATGTTTTCTATTCTTTTCTGCTTAGCTCTCTCAGCTTTTTCCAATTAGGCCCTGTTTATTTAGAAAAAAAGAAAATGTCTAAAGAAAGGATTAAGCTCTGTATCTTATGGAGAAAGAACGAATATTAGAAATTCTTTCAGGATCTAGAGGATGCATTCTTTACTCATCCTCCCCGCTGGGACGGGGAATGAGAATAAAGTAAAAGAGGGATGAAGCTTTTTACTTCATTTGGTTTGTTCAGCTGAAAACATGCCTTTGACGATCTGGAATTAAATCCAAAATGCATGACAATTTAGACAATGGTGCACATGGAACAGACCTGTGGGTAAAAATAAATAAATAAAGGGAGATGTGAGAGCGCAAAAGGACCCACCTGGTGAGCAGAAGTTCTGTAAAAGCAAGAGAATGAATGTACAAAGTGGAGAGGACACAGGGACAGGCTGAGGTGAGAGAGCATAGGCTGGAGTTGGTGGCTGTGTCAAATGAAGATGACCAGGAAACAGAGTGTAAATCAGAGAGACGTCTCCAAGGATGGCCTCTCAGTGGCCAAGCAAGATCGTGAGTGAAAGTGAGGTCTCTCCACCTGCAGTCACTGCACCCAAGAAGAAACACGGTGTTCTGCCTGTTTCTTTTCAGCTTTAAACTGAAGGTTGAAGGTTGTTGTGTGCTTAAAGATAAAAGGAAGACAGTTCAATCAAGGTTTCTCAACTTAACTACACCTTTTTAAATCTGTTTGTTTATTTTATTAAAAGAGAGAGAAAGAGAAACAAGGAAACCCCCAAACTTGAATTCCATGGAAGACAGGATGAAGGTGTCTCGGTGCCTGAGAGGGAATTTCTGCCACTGAGAATGGCCTGCTTCAAGAGGTTGTTGTGAAGCTCAAAGAAAAAATCATATATATTTTACAAACTTAAAAACATCATACCAATGAAAAGGGGTCACGGGCAGTAATTATGGTTGGCATTGGATTAAAGAACAGGAAATATTCAAGATGCTCCCAGGATCTTAGAACAGATTCTTACCAAATAAGGTTGTAAAGAGTTCAGCATAAGAAGTACCAAAATGTCAGATAAATTTTCTCTCCCAGTATTTAGGGGTTCAAAAGCCATGGGGAACAGTAATTGAGAAATTATAGTTCGGGATAGACTATTCACCTGGTGACTAAATAATCCTTTGAGCTCTTCAGAAATCCTCATGTTAAATTTGGTTGCCTAAGCAATAAACCTAAAGATAGGCAAAATATAGGGAAAGAAAGGTGTCATTACAATAAGCAAAGAGAGGTTTCCCTTTAATGAGAGCTACTGGAAAGACAAGCAATCTGAATATAGTATTTAGGTACAAGTCATTGGCTAAGACCATACATACCATGGGTTGCTCTCCTGATAAATATTTCTTACTATAATCAACATTCTCCAGATTTAGCAAAAAAGAAAAAAAAGAAGACTTCTTCATCTCTGGTCAAACTACCTGCTTACATTGCCCATAAAAAACTGTTCTGGTTACATTACCTGGTGGTCATTTATAAAAATCAAATTCCATTCTTCAATGCACCAGCTGAAAAAAAAAATCACCTCCAATAGCTTTTTACATTTTATTTTAAGTTCCAAGACACAACCATGCTCTCAAGTTCCAATTCCTTAAGTCCAAAGCTTCGAGAAAAATAAACTAAACAAAAGCCTGCCAAAAACCCAGGCTGGCTATTAAAATGCTACAACCAATCGCTATGGGTTTGAGACTATAGATGGTATCCAAACCAACAGAAATGTCCTGGACAGAAGCCTTCACATCACCATGGAAGAGGCTTCGATGCCCTTTGTCTAATTCTGTGGAGACCCAATCCTCAAGCAGAATATTTTTGGCCCATCAAATAAAGGCCTTTCCCAGAAAGCCAAAGAGTTTGGAAACATCATTCTGATTCTCAGCCTATTCTTAAGTAACTACACACACTGGATCTAACTCCTAGCTTTAGGGAGCACCAAAAGAAATTACGTGGAGATTTTTTTTTTTTTCCTTTTGATCCCTTGAACTGGTTATATTTTACTCTTCCTTTCATTACCAAAGTAGCTTCTTCTTTGAGCCAACTCTGAATAATCCCCAAACAGTAATTCCATTACAGAAACAGCCTTGTACACCAGAGACTTGACCAGGCTTTAATGACTTTGGACGTTTAAGTTTTTATCTGGCTTTTTCTTCCACACCTTCACTGACATGATGAGAGCGCCCCAAAAAGAGCAGGTTTCTGCCTCAGCTCTCAGGCACATGAATAACAAGAGAAACAATCTATACTTGCAGTCACAAACTGATTAAGCCCCCACATCTTTCCTGGCAAATTGTCTAAGAGCTCCATCCTCAAGATCTTGCCCTGGAACTCGCAGCATGGCATAAGCAGTTGGAACTAAAACCTAAAAAATCTTTACTAGGCCTCTAAGCCACCTGCCTCCCACAGTGCAACGGAATGGGGAGAAAAATCTCAAAGTGACTCCATATCTTCACTATATATCTGTTTCTTCTTTGAAGGTGTGGCCTAAGGGTCTCAAATGGAAAAAGCAGGATAAAATAATCACCAGGCAGTGGGCTTGAAGCCCTTTCCTGAGAGTGTTTTACACTGCCTACACATTAAACCTGTTCTTGTTTATGCAGTAATCAATGTATTTGGATTGAATAACACTTCCCCAGTTTGGCTGCCTAGCCAATTAATGTCTTTGCTTTCACCTTTATAATTAGCACATTTAAAAGAAGATTGTAAAAGTTGCTATTGAGGTGGCAGTGAGGAGAAGGCACTGAGTCTGTGTGTGCAGGAGGAACAAAGACTCAAACTACAGGGAGTTGCAAAGATGAGCCACGAGATGGGATTTGCATATTGCATACTTGTCAACCAAGGGACTTATCAAACAGCCCTAAGGATATACCACCAGGGCAGTACTGACATAGAAAATTAGATCCTCGCCCCAGAGGCAACACTACAGAACAGTGATTTTAAATAGAAGCCATATTAAAAACCTTGCTATTAGGCGCATACATATACCAGGACTCTGGAAAACAGACAAAGAAATCTTAGCACCAATAGGATTCTTGGTGAGGCTTCTTTAATTCTCATTCCCAATCCAGCTCAGATGCACAAAGGAAAGATTTTCTTAATGTTTTTCCTTTTGTCTTAAAAATTAAGCATTTATATCATCTGCTCAGATCCACACAAAGACACACACCGTAGATACTGCAAGACTGTGCAAAATGTTCTGCTTTAAGTGCCCATGTTGCAAGTCAGGCAGCCTCTTAGGAATAGGGAACAAGGCCCCAAACAAAAGAAATATCACAGTTAATGAATCATGCCTTCAATGCAGGAATTCTGTGGTAGCAAATGTTACACTGTTAAAGTTCTTTATAAAAAGTTGATTGGTAATGGAAAGCTGTGACTTCTGCCATCCAAACCATGACTGATTTTCCACAAGAATGTTGCAATATTGCCTTCACATGCCCTGGGATACGTGCCCTGGGAACATATTTTGGAGGTAAATGTCTGCTATATACAACTATCAAGCCCTTGAGTGAACAACTACTCATTTCAGACTTTTCATGAATCATCATGTGATTTTTGTCCCCCATGTGTAATAAAAATAGGGCTTTTTAAAGACAAGGGGAAGAGAAAGAAGACACCATTTTACTGAGCATCTAGTAGGTATGTGCTAGGCCATGGGCCAGATGCATTCACAAAAGTTTACTAAATCAATTCTTTAAAAAAGTAATGCATCATTAGGCTTATTTTACTAGTGAAGAAATGGAGACTTACAGAAGTTAAGCAATAATACCTAAAAGTAATGCTAGTTGAGGTTGAAGTCAGAATGATGTGCCTAGAAAACCCTTCACTCTACCCAGCTTTCCCAAAAGTTCTTAGTAGGCTTCTTAAGTGTAGGATCCTGTCTTACACTTCATTTAATAAACAGGTGTTGCGTTTCTACTCTGGGCTGGACGCTGTGTACGATCTCAGCACATGAAGATGAACTGGATTGAGTCCTTGCTCCCAGGAAGTTCACCCAGTATTTGGCTAGATGAGCATGTAAACAAACAAATGCAATACAACAAGATATGATAAAATATAATAAGTAGAGAGAAATAGACTATGTGAATCTGGGATGATACCATAGAGGAAGTAACTTTTGAGGCAGATGTCAAAGTACAAACAGGAGTTCAATGTGCAGAATAGGTGCTTGCTTAGGAAAATCTAGGCAGAAGAAACAGCACCGGCCAAGGCTTAGGGGTTAAAAAAAAAAAAAGACAACAAGCTGTGGAAGCAAGTTGTAAGGAGTCCTTGTTGGTTAAATACAGGGTAAGAGGTCTGGGTTTGTCTGCAGTAAAGAAGATAGGAAAGCCTTGAGCTCTAATCTGCACTTGATACTCACTGCTTTGCTTTCAGTAAGCGCTCTATAAATATGGGCTTTTGTTGTTGGTCTGAATGTTTGTGTTCCTGCAAAATTCATATTGAAATCCTAACCCTATCAGGAGGTGAGGTCTTTTGGGAGGTGAGCAGGTCATAAGGGCAGAGCTTTCATGAACGGGATTAGTGCCCTTATAAAAGAGACTCCAGAGGGCTAGCTAGCTCCTTCCACCATGTGATGACACAGGGAGAAGGTGCCATCTGTCAACCAGGAAGCAGGTCCACACTAGACACCAAATCTGTTGGCACGTTGATCTTGGACCTCTCAGCCTCCAGAGCTGTTGGAAGTGTATTTCTTTGTTTATAAGCACCCCTCCCCCACCCCCCACCCCCCACCCCGGCCCAGTCTATGAGATTTTGTTTTAGCAGCCTGAAAGGACTAAGACAGCTTTAATATGAAAATCAAAACATGTAACTCCTCTAACTAAAATGCTCCACTGACTTCCTCCAGTACTCACAACGAAGTCCAAATTCCTCTCTGCAGTTGGCCAACAAGGCCCATTTGATCAGGTTTCTGTGCATCCCTGACAAATCCTTTCCTTTGTCTTCATATCCTCAAAAGCACTTCAACTGCTCTTTCCACCTTAGGTTCTTTCATCTGCCATTCCTCTCCCAAACACATTGCCTCTGGCTCTTTTCCTTACAGTTTCTTCTCCTTCAGTCTCAACTTCATTATCAGTCCCTCCAAAACTTCCCTGGCCAACTTCTCTTAGTTGTCTAACAGGTTGTTATGTGTTGAGTTGTGTTACCCCCAAATTCGTATGTTGAAATTCTACCCCCCAGTACTACAGACTATGTTTAGTTTGGAGGTAGGTTCTTTACAAGTTAAATTGAAGTTACTGGGCTGGGCCCTAATCCAGTGTGTGTGGTTTCCTTATAAAAAGAGGAACTTTGAACACAGCGACATACACAGAGGAAAGATAATGTGAAAATACAGGAAGAACACCATGTGACTATGAAGATGGCCATCTACATGCCAAGGAGAGAAGCCTGTAACAGATATTCTCACAGACCTCAGAAGGAACTAATCTTACTGATGCCTTCACTTCAAACTTCCAATCTCCAGAACTGTGAGACAATACATGTCTGTTAGTTAAGCCACCCAGTTTGTGGTACTTTGCTATGGCAGCCCTAGCAAACTAATACATCTGTCACATTTTCTATTTATTTCTTCTACAGCACTTGCCACCATCTGGAATAGTCTGGTTTATTTATTACTTGTCTCTTAACTGCACCCACCCATTAGAATGTAGTCTCCATGCAGGCAGGGATCTTCTCTTGCTTAGTCCATTATTCTCTGGCACCCAGAAGAGTGGGTCCATAGTGACATTTTTTAATTGAATAAGTTAATGAAACGATTGTGTTTCAATGGACTGATCATTGGTAATCGTTTATTTTTCATGCAACCTACTGAAACTACACTTCGTCACAGGGCCTGCCTACCCTTGGCAGATGAGGGAAAACCAGCCTGTGGTGCATCAGTGGAACTCACCAATAGTGAGGTCAGCACTACCCACTGGTGCCTTACAAAAATTCTTGTTGTGCTCTTTGCCCAAGTTTTTCATCCGAACATAGTTTGAAAGATCCAGTTGTTTCTTTCAATGTCCTGATGTCCCGCCAAACCACATTCAATTGATTGAAATATAGCCTGCTGATGCTTTTGTAAGGCTAAAGAAGCGGATGGCAACCTTCCACCCCTTTGCTGAATGGTGTAATTGGCCTGCCATAAAGAATTGGGGAATTTTAACACATTCCCCATTTGGCTGAGCTCACCAATTATTCCCCAGTTGCTATCAGAGCCACAGACTTTTCTTCTTTGGGGTCATTAAGCTTGTCAAAACCAATTTGTCACCACAACTGCTGACCCTCATTGAACTGACAGCAGCACAAGGATCACCCTAAATAGGTTCTTGCATTACAAGGAAGCAAATGGCTCATCAGAACCCACTGTGCTCTTGCCGTATGGCTTATAATGGCCTTCTGACCCCAGAAGATGTGGAAACACTATCCCATAAGTGACACAAGTCGCAAAACTCATGTACTAATCATTTTGGTGTTACCAAAAAAATAAACAAACAAGCAAAGTGAATAAATGCTTGGAATACAGGCTTGAATCTGATATGTGACAAAAATATGCTATTCTCTGGCTTTGACAAAATCCGAATATATTACATGTTCTCTCCATGCAACCACCCAATGGAAGTCAGGTGGAATTAAACATGCCATAAATCATGGGTCCCTAATAAGCCAGTCAGAATAACATTCTCTGAAAGTTTCTTGATTGTAAATGCAAAAATATTCTAAAATCAAGGTTGCCAACATTCAATAGGAAGAAGGAAACTTGCTGTGAGGAAATAGCATCCTGTTCTGAAACAGCGCTTTGTGGGCTCACCCATATTGAGAATAGTTACTAACCATTTGCTAGAGTTGGCAGATTTAGTGAGTCTACACGCAAATCTCTGCACAAATCAGACAAAGGTAAGAACAAATCTATTAATTTCAAAAGAATAAGGAATCTTTAGTGACTGCCAATCAAGCATCATGAAAAGTTACATTAACTCTTTCAGGCTCAAGGGTACCATTTAATACATGAACTAATGAAACTTTCTTAAAAGATTAGGATCTCAATGTGTCTTGATATAAACATGAAGTAGGAAGACAGCATTATCAAAGAACTTTTGTTCTTTTCTTTCTAAAAAGAGTGAATCCTAAATAGAACTGAGTTCAGAATAATTGGCTGTAACTAAATTTTCTTAGTGGCACTATGGTTTAGACACAGTGATACTATCTGTAAATAATAAAGGGAGGATATAAATACCTAGTACCCACACTCATGCCTCACTAGTTTCTTCCCCAGCAATATTCATTTTCTCCTTTTAAAGGGGCACCAGTTCCCCAATGAAAATTAACACTGTAAGTATAAAACTGGCAAAAGGATTAAATCTCTTGACAAAAGGCCAAGTCTTTGCTTGTTTACTTATATTTATTCAAACAAATCTGTAGGCTCATAGTTTGTCACTGATGTCATGCCTTTGAGCAGTTTTTTGTTTGCTTTGTATTTGAGTAGAGATTACAGGATGGGTTGAGGGGCAGAAAAGAGGGAGAAACAAAAAAGGGGGGATGTGAAGGCTGGAATTTCATGGGAGTCACAGATTCAGCTGAGTGTTAATGATGTCACTTGATTTTCACTCTAGCAACAGGGATCCCCCCACCCCCAAACCCTGCACTTTCAGGAGGAATAAGCTGAAAACTTGGCAAATGGCACAGTAACAAAGTCCTGAATTGGCAGCCAAGATCTGGATGTGAATTTTAAGTTGTTTTCTCCCCAAATGTCCAACAAGATCTGCTGTGATTTAAGAAGGAGGGGGAAAGAGATTTACTCATGTATAAAAAGCCACATTTCAGAGTTGCCAGTGCTAATCAATAACTGGAATTTGACAAAAGACCATGTTAGAATCACTAATGAAAAGGACACACATATAAAGGCAAGTATAATTACATGGTATAAATAAGGAAGAGGTTGCCAAAGACTGCATGTTGCCAAGTGCCTCAAATATTCATGTTCTTTGAAAGACTTATTTTTGTGTCTACGGAGGATGAATAAACCTCACTAAAAAAATAAGGCTCTTCCCAAACCTTTGCTCATTTTTGGAATTGAACCCTTTTGCAGGTTCTGAAATGTTTAACTTTGTTTTTCATTAATTCAACATGTTCACACATCCTCTGCACTTCTGGAGCTCTGAACAAAACTGGCAGCGAGAGAATGCTGGAATACTGACGTGAAGACTGCTCTCCCAGGACCCCTGGCTCTTCTGGAGATGTGCCGCTTGCTCTTATAAGATGTTAGTTAAGGCAAACCTGGCACCCCTGTGAAGTCTGCGTTGTCACAGGAAACTGAAAACTTTTTGGTACTTAGCCAAGTGGGTTCCCATCTTCAAATCCTTGGTGACTCAGCCAAAGTTAAAGTCAGCTCTGTGCTCACTGGGACCATCTTCTAATACGGAAATCAAATAAGAACACTCATTGCTAAACAATAGAGGCTTCCTTCTTGACCCTAAGTTCAACACACACAAAGTTGGGGTTTCATTTAAGAGTTAACTTCTACTTAGTTGCTCAGCTCTACAAAAGCAGGTAAAGCAAAGGTTGGGTGTCTTTACCAATCCAAATTAATAATCTTATTGTGAGACTGAGGTGGGGTCAGGGCTCACTGAGATACCAACAACAATGGTTCCCAGTTCAGAAAGCCTAAAAGAACAAGCCCTTGGGAGGTAGGCATGGAAGGGTCTTCCATATCCCTTAAGTCAATTTTCTGTTTCATTTCTGAATCTGATTGCCATAAAGTTAAAATGAACCAAACACTATATTCTACTGGTACATTGCATGCTTTTTCCAATCTGTGCGGGTGCATAGACTGCTTCAGGCTGCCATGCACGTTTAAAGCAAACAACTCTATCAGCACACTAACTGGTAAAAATTCCTGGTGGCTGGAGGTATTTTCTAAGGGGGGAGAGAGAGAGAGAGAGAGAGGAATGCACTAACAAGTATCACTGCTGGCCTGGCCATCAGCTTCAGGGAGAGGATGTATTATGTTTACCACAGATTGATGGGACTAATTTACGCAATCATCAGTAAATGCTATGCATCTCCTCAGTCTCTCGCATAGCCTTTTGTAGACAGAAAGATAAATCTGAAGCTCAGAGCAAGCTCATTTAATTTTCACCCGACAGCCAGTAATAACAGAAGCATCTTATAAAGGTTATGTTTCAATGAAAAAATCTATTACTGGGCATACAAAACACACTTGCATTAATTACCTTTTCTTTGCACTGCATTTGACAAAAGGTCAAGAAGTTACCAAAAAAAAAAAAAAATGAAACATATGAAGAGAATTCTACTTATTATCTGAAATTTTTCTTTTCTAATTTCCCAGGAATTCAATCACACACTCTGTACTTTAATTAGATACTACATTTAATTAAATCTGATGTTCTGAAGATGACTAGCCAGAAATATTATCAGGCATCTAACAAGGATCAATTATTCTCCAACAGATGATGTTTCTATATTTCTAAAGTTGCCTGTGTCTAGAACATACCTTGCCTGTCATGCTAGAATATTAGAAAAGTACAAGGACAGGGACTGATTTTTTTCATATTTTGTCTTCATAAAAGTTATCACGTGAAATGATTCATAACAGACAAAGTCAAGGTCCTTGTATTTTCAGAGTTTCTGGACATTAGTGTGAGGTGATGCTTTTTAAGGAAATTTTGTTGCTTCAACTTCAAAAGCTGTAAATAGTGAAGGTTATCTTAAGGAGACAAGAAATTTTCCTCAACTAAGAAATCTCCATCAAGACACAGAGTTAAGGGTATTGTTGCCTCTTTGAAACCAAATACAAATAGTTTTATCCTAATCTTAGTTCTGGTGTGATCTTGGGCAAACTAAACTAAAATAAAAGTGGCACATTAAAATACTCTGAGAGCCACAGTTCTACAATTTTCATGCTTGAAAATGAAAATAATAAGTCTCTCCTAAGACTTCTATGATAGTTAAATACACACAGTAGGCAGTCAGAATATATGAGTTTGCTTTACCCTACTTCTCTCCTAATTCTATAGCTATAATCCACTGATTTGTAACTTGAGTCAGACCCTATATCTTAAAGTCTAGAGAAGACTTGTAAAAGGATCTGTAGAAAAATGTAATTTCCTGACCAGACATGAGGAGGAGGAAGGCCAGTGCAGAGGAAGGAGTAGCCAGAAGATGCTGCTTCCAAGCCCAGCTATGTTCCTAGTCTTTGGAGCAGTCAGCATATCTCTCATCCAGCAAAGACAAGCTGCAGATGTACTAGGTGATGACCAAGACCTACTGGTCATCCTTTCCCATTCTGGCTGGTTATTTGGACCCTCGGAAATGAAAAGCGTTGGGGAGGACAAAGGATATGAAATACGTTAAACTTCACATAACCATGAGCAGTATGTATGCACAAGTCACTGTATGTTAATACCTTGGCTCCTCAAAGTGTGGCCTTTAGGTCAGCAGATCAATACCACCTGTCACTTGGTGGAAATCCAAAATTCCAGCCCAATTCACAATGAACCAGAATTTTCATCTTAACAGAAAACTGAGATTCAAAATAGGAAATTGTGCTCTCTTCTTCTTTCTTAGACTTTAAGCTAGAGCATAAGCTCTAACAGGGTAGGTATCTTCAACTTTCTTGGACACTGACATATCCTCGATGACTAGAACAGTACCTGGCACATAATGAATGCTCACTACATAATGACTGACTGACTCAATGAATGAATGAATGTGCAGTGACAAAATTCATCATGGTTGCAACAAGGTCCTGGTTTCCTTAAGTGCCATTCTGGAAAATGACTATTGTAAGCAGCAGGAACAAAAAAGTACACTCAATTAAATGCAGAAAACATTTATTGAGCAAATTCCAAGAATTGTGAGACTATAATAAATCAAACAGGTGTTTGTGGGCTAAAACTGACTTTACTGAAGTAAAGCTTTTTTTTCAGATAATGCTAATTAATGATATAAAAAAAGATGTCACATGAACTACTTTAAAAATGTATGTCTTTAAACAAATCTATTGAGGTATAATTTACATGCCATAAAATTCACCCAATTTGAAAGCAAAATTCAATGATTTTTAGTAAATTTACTAAGGTGTACAACTCTCACCACAATTCAGCTTTAGAACATTCTCATCACCCCATTGAGATTCCTTATATCCATTTACATTTCATCCTTACCCCCGCTCCCAACCGCAGAACTTCTAAACTACTTTCTGCAAAAAGTTGACATTTTGAGGTCTCCTCAATCAGGTACATGATTGATACAGTGCGTGCAATTCTTTTTGGGCACTTAGCAAAGATGCCCAGCAAGGCTCTCTATCTGCCTGACTGTACCTGGCTAATGCATCATCAGCTACTGTGTGTACCTAAAATAGTTTTTTTAAAAATTCACTTTTCTTTAAAAGTTCTCTATCCTATAGAAATATCAATACTAGTATATAAGAATAAATAAGCCAGGTGGCTCACTACTGTAATCTCAGCACCTTGGGAGGCGGAGGTGAGAGGATTGCCTGAACCCAGGGGTTTGAGATCAGCCTGGTTAACTTGGTGACACCTCGTCTCTATAATAAATCAAAAAATTAGCCGGGCATGGTGGTGTGTGCCTGTAGTTCCAGCTACTTGGAAGTCTGAGGAGGAAGGATGCCTGAGCCCAGCAGGTCGAGGCTGCGGTGGCCATGAGCATGCCACTGCACTCTAGCCTGGGTGACAGAGTAAGACTCCAACTCAAAAATTAAAAATAAAGAATAAATATACCGGCATATCTATTGCTTCATTTATTACAGGACAGAAACACAGGACACAGGCCTGAATCCAACACATCAATCGATGCAGCTATCAAGAAGACCGTGTTAGAGCTACATGAACTAACCTGGAGAGACATCCATATACAGTTAAAAGAGAAAATACATTTCATGAGACATATGTATAGTATGATCTCATTTTTTGTCAAAAAATCATATATGTGTGTTTTTTGCATGTTTCTATAACCACAAAGAATGTGCAGAGGACATTCATCAAACTCTTAACACTTAGTATTTTAAAGGGGAGGGTAGTGGAAGTTCAGCAGGTGAGAAAAACACTTTGCACATTGTTGTGATCAAATATTAGTTTGCTGTTTGAAAAGAAAAACTTCATCAATCATTTCTTTAAAAACTGTAATTGCATCTTCCATGAACTCAGATTAACTTCCTTATCCCTGCCTTTTCATTATAAATCTAAATTCATACAATCTCTCTATATGTGAGGGCTAAAATATGAAGTGGACTCTTGAGATTTCTGGGTTAACACTTAAGAGGTTTCAAAATTGGATTTCGAATCCACTGTTACCAGTGTAAAGGGGTGAAGACCTTGATAATATGATTTTACCATATAGCAGGACTGCATGATGGTCAGGATGAAGACTCACCTTTATTGGCTTTCAAAGTTCTTCTGACTGAATGGGACAGTGAAGAAGCAAATGCTTAGACTCCTAGTGCTGATGATGGGTAGTCTAACAGCACTCTTATCAATACTCATTGTAGTCTAATTAAATAAGACAGAAAACTTATCAGTTAAGTACAAAGAAGAATCTTTTAAAAAGGAGATGGCATTTTCAGCATCACAAAGCGAAATAGTGACTATGTGCATATAAGAAAAATATATGCTTGTGTGATAAATCTACTATAAAAGTGCTTAATAGAGGCATATTTGCAAAGATGTTTTACTATACATTTACCATACAAATGATACCAGAAAACTCACTAAGGTATTGTAGTTCTATTTTTTCCACAGGTAAGTTTTTTTCCCCTTTATAAAATTTTGTTATTCTTGTCAATTTCATCAACATTCTCTTTAAAAATAAACCTTTTAATTTAAATATTATATCCAGGAAACCACACACATGCTAGTGTGCAACTCAATTAATTATTATAAATTGAAGGGACTTGTGTAAGCACTATAGATCAGAAAATAGAACATTCTATTATTATTCCTAAAAGAAATTCAATTCTTAATTCCAGGAAAGAGAGTCTGATTTACCAAGTACATTTGGTACAATTAGGTGGTTATTCCATCCATTGGGGTTTAGACTGGGTTGTCTGGGTAGAATTTAAATATGAGTGAATGAGCAAATTTAAATATGATTCCACAGAGTCTAGAGACAAAACATTCCCTGGAAAAATATGTTAGGCTCCATCAACATGGCTTGCCGTTTTTTCCATTGTGTCACAGGAGCAATTGTCAGGACTGATGACTTGTCCATGTTTGAGTCACAGAGCTAAAGCCGAACCCTTGACTCATCTCTAGGTTCATTTTTACCCTTGTTTCCTTTGTCACCAAGGTGTAGTGTAATGAAATGCATATGACCTGGCAAGCTGAACAATGAGCCTCACTGTTCAAAGAAGGTAAAACAGACGATTAATTTGTCAGCACAAAGTGAAGACTCAGAAGGCTGAAATATCAATCTCTTTTTCAATCTATTATTCCTCCTTTGAATAAAAGGTTGCTTAGAATTCACATTAGGTTAGAAATGCAGAAGTTCAAAAGCGAGCAGACCTTGTGCTACAACTCGCTATATCTGACAGGAAATATCTCCAAAGAAGAACTGCTCTGGGGAAAGGATTTATTAATGCCCGGTATTTCCATCTAATGCGGACCTTTTGGTCTTGAACACACCAGACACACAGCTATTTGTTGACTTGATCAGAAACTGATAAAAGGTAATCAGGGTTCCATGAAAGCAGAGATCTTAGAACTGTGGACCATAAGTGATCGTTGCTTACAGCAAATGGCACCTTTAGCTGTGCTCAAGCTTCCAAAAGCCCAGGATAGCGCTTTGATTTTTCTGGAGGTCTTTTCTCCCCAACCAAACAGAACTGTTGTGAAAGACTCAGATTGCTATGTATGAATTAACCAAAACAACTTGCGTCCCTTTTTTTCTGGGTTCTATGCCCGCCTTGTCAGAAGCCCCAAATGGTTGCTTTCAGAGTCACTCCTGATGACAGGAAAGTTAGGCAATCCAGTACCTCTGTCCAGAATTTGAGTAAAATTCAAAACGAGGCATTGTCAGAGTACACTTTCAGGGAAGGAAGCTAGCTGAGGGACTTTAAATTGATTCTGTTATTTTCTGTTTCAAGACAAGTCTTGAAACTCGATGGATAAATGCTACCTATGATAAAATATTTTATTTAGAACTGTACAGTTGTTTTGTTATTTCAAGTGAATACCATGCACTGCATTCACACACAACCAGGAAATCAGTAATTTAGTTTTAGCTTTCGTTTCTGCCTAAATGCAAAAATCTGGCACATAAAGTAATTTGAAAACAATTATTAAAGGTGGTTTTCATAGCTAGTACACACATATAACTACCAAATATCTGGCACAGAGCCTGCTGCTTAAGCTCAGAGATTTCCTAAAGAGGAGCGTAAACAAGACCCTTGCTGTTTCACTGATGCTGGGAAAGATTTGGGACTTAAATGGTCATAAACAAGATTTTTTTAACGGTGGAAAAACTCTAAAGCAATTTAATCTTACAGTCCTTCTGAGAAGATGAATCATTCTGATTTTTTTTTGACAGGAAACTCTGGAAATTTATGGAACATGAAGCCCAAAATGCAAATTTTTATTTTCTAGTCAATTTGGGCAAACAATGCATTATTTGGAGAAGAAATCATTATTTTGTCAATCTGAAAGTTTGCCATAGCCTTCATCTTAACAAATTTAGAAATAAGAGACCACTAGAGTTACATGCCCCTGGCTGATAGGCGATCTTGCCCTCAAATGATATCAGAAAGCTCACTAAGGTACTGTAAGCTTTCAATGTCTGAAGACATTTTTAGCTGTCACAACTGTGTGTGAGGGGACACTACTACCATCTAGTGGGTGGAGGCCTGGGATGCTGCTAAACATCCTGCAATGTACAGGACAGCCCCCACCCCCAAGCAAAGAATTATCTGGCTTGAAAATATTAGTAACAATGGGTGGGGTTGAGAGGCCCTGTTCGAAAGCATGGCAATGTAAGATTATTTTGGGGGAACTGAAACTCATATCACTTTGATGATACACTCAAAACCCTCACCCACTCAACACAGTTCAGTTCCTTCTAAACTTCTGAGAATATTTACTATGCGAACACCCCTACTGAGAAGCTGGCAACTGAAGGAAAAAGGATGAGAAGATGAGTATTCCCAAAGTTAAGTAATAGTTCAAAGTAGGTTCAGAGGTACAGAATTGGCTGTATGTACTCTGCTATAAGACTTTGGTCTTCTGGGGGAAAACAAAAAAGGATAGAGAAAGGAGAGGGAGGGCGGAAGGAAGGAAGGAGGGAGGGAGGGAGGGAGGAAGGGAGGGAGGGAGGATGAATTATGGGTTCCATCACCACCAAAGAACAGAGCCATGGCAACCCCTCTCAAAGTGAAGAAAATTTGGGGCTCAATGGTGACCCTTCCTGTCCATATGAAGACACTAAACACTTTCTGCCTAATGTCACTTCATCAGAAGGAGCTTGAGGCTGAATTCTACTTTGTATTTTAATTGTGTCACTGACACAAAGCAGCCTATACTAGGTCAAGGTAAAACTAACCCAATCTTAAGAAGACAAAAAAAGTCATTATGTGATCTCTATGTAGTTGTTTCTCACACCTAAAAATGGCTTTTTTCAGAAATGAGAAAATTCTTAATCAGTTATTTGGGGAAACTAGTAAGAGGGTTCTGAGAAGAGATCTATCACACAATATAGACACAGACACAACTGACATGTGAGGGCTCTGTAGGTACCATGACATCCTGACTGCTGGGATGCAAAGCCAAGTCTAAACACAATAAACTGACCTACAGTACATGGTAGCATGATAGGTCTATGGTTATCTGATTGGCACACCATAACTGCTTTGTTTGGTGTATGTAATAACAGTTAAGCTTGTAATAACAGTTCTTTGAAAAGGATTGTCTTGTATTCTTGTATTTAATTGATGATCAGCTCCAGCAATTAAACCCTACTACACTTTAGATTGATGGACTATTTTGCTGCCCTTCTAGAGTTGGAAAATAAAGGAGTTAACTCACAGCTCACCCTTCTTGCTCAGGTCAGCAACAGTGCTAAAGACAGTACTGGGGACCCTAAGGATGCTGCTGTTTTGAGTGGTATGTGTTTGCTAACAAGAAAACACTGAGAATAGGCACAGTCATGTCATCTGGAAGGAGGGGCTTTTGTTCAGAAAGGTGTGTTGAGACATTTACTGTTCACATAACACCCTGGTGTAGTAGCATTTCATATTTCAACTAGTTTCCATATCTAGATTAGGACACTATATAGGTGGAAGTTGTTTTATGGAAGAGTAAACTTCCACATTATTTATAAAAAACTTCTGCTTTGATGAATAGTGCCTAACTTGGGAAAGATGAAACTAGATATAACCCACTCCAACAAGTAAGGCTTGAGACTATTCTCTGTTTTAGAATGAAATTTGTGCTTATTACAAACCATCCCAATTCTTCATTCCTTTATCTAATACAATTTTAGACCTCACTTATTCTATACTCTGGTTATTGGTTACTTCTGAATCCTATGCTTAATTTGGGAGGACATGTTAGTTTTGTTAGGCTGCAAGAGCCAGGAACTCCCAAAAGAAGCAAAGCTTCTTCCTTAGTGTTTAGCTGGCAAATTGCTGTCTTATTTCTGGTTTCTTGACAAGAATTCAGAATTTTTTTTTGTCTGATTTCTGATGGCTTATCATGCGGTCACTTCTTAGATGAGCTATCTTTAAGCACTCATCTCCTTGTGAAATAATATGAAATGTTATGAGGACAAAAACTTGAGGTTATAGTATTAGTAGAAAACTCGAATCTCTGTGTGTTTGCTTTTATATCTTTACTTTCCTAGTATTAGTATGTATTTGTTGATATATTTCTCAATTTGTTTCAAAATTATTTAAGAGAGACTTCACTTTCTAGAAAAACAGATTTTAATCTTTGTATTGTTATAATTCTTCCCAAACCACATGTCTCAGGGAGTCAAGGTTGTTCTAGTGAATCTCTTCTGACACTAACTGCAAGAGTTAGCCAAACTGCAGTTTGAGAACAGAGTTCTCCGCTTTTCTGACACCACCTGCAAGTTTGAAGCGGGGGTTATCCCAAAACACCCTCAGATGTGATAGATAATTCACTAGAAGGACCCAAAGAACCTACTGAAGCTATCATAGTCATGATTATAGTCTACTACAGAGAAAAGATACATACTAAAATCAGTCAAGGAAAGAGAACCACAGGGCAAAGTCTGGCAGGACTCCAAATGCAAATACTTCCATTGTCCTCAGAGTGTGTTATCCTCCTGGGATTAGTGTGTGACAATATGCATGGAGTACTACCATCCAGGGAGGGTGGCCTGAGCTTTGGTATCCAGAGTTTTTATTAGGGCTCCATTATACAAGCATCATAGATTGACTACTCATGTGGTTGATCTCAGCCTCCAAGTTGACTGATATCCTGTGACCTGAAGTCCCCACTCTAAATCACCTAGTTGTTTTTCCAGGCATTGCGAGGCCCACCCTAACACTTTTGGGTATGGCTGGCCCAACCTAAAATCTAGTATGGTCAACTCCCACATTAAACAAATACACTCCTATCAGATATAAATATAAATTACCTCTTAGAAGCTGAAGGCAAAAAGAACTCTCTTTGAATAAGGCCAAGTTCTTTATTACACAAATAATTTACCTGTTTTTACTGATCATGCTAATCCTAGCTTATTCTTTACTATGATACTTTACTATGGAAGTCATTTTCATACAAAACTGTTGAGAAATTTTTAAATGAGAAGCAAATTAAATCTGAGAATAAATATCTCGAATAACATAAAATGAAGACTATCAAAACCAGAAGACATCATCCAAATAACAGTTAAAAATAAAATAAAAGTCACAGAGAAAGAGCTTGAAAAATATACAGCATTCTAAACCACGTAATTAAGAAGGGGAAAACATTAAAGATTTAACTATTTCATTTTTGTAAACTTTTACATGTTTATTTAATCAAAATTTTTATTGTAGCCTATCTCGAGCCTCACAGACATGTTAGATTTCTTCAAAGAAAATTCTTATAAAAATCAATAATTTGTGAGCTCAGATCACTTATGATTCCTGTAAGAACAAAAAATAAATGGACATATGGTACAAATTCTCACTCATTTCTACTTTATTTTGCAAGTGAGATGTGTAAAGCTCTTCAAGACCTCCCTTACCATACATGAAAACAGAGTAAAGAGTTCTGGATTTACACCTTTTTTTTCCTTTTCCAACATGAAATTTTATGAATTACATACAGTGACAGGTCAAGAACTGGGTTTGAGTAAATTAATGAATGGTTTCTACAATCAACAAATTCAATGAATACAAAGGGACTATGAATTAATTTCACCTTTTCCCTTCTTTACTAATTAAATTCTAGATACATAATCTCCCTCAAAAGCACAGTTAACAGTGGGGTTGTTTTTCTATTCAACAGAAGCTGCTGGATTACCTTGTCTACATGTATCAAAAAGTAGTAAATTGCATAAAGGATCTCTGCTCCATTTGAAATGTCTATTTCCTGGTGATTTTAATGCAGTTGAGGCACCGAGTGGGGGCAGAAAACTATCCTATAGGTAGACACCTAGGGCCTCTGCTGTTTTCTAAAAGTCAATCAGCACCACTTGTGCCCCTAATGCAGAGGGCAGAGAGTACATGAGGAATTTACAATGAAACTATTACAAGTTTAAAAGAACAGCATTCATATGTTTTTTCCACCTAGGAAGTGTTAAAGACTATGAATTGCAGCTGAGGGAGAACTAAGGTCCCTATTTACACATTTTACAGTGTCTGTGAAGCTGAAAAAGAAATGAATCTGCTTGCAAAAGCATGCAGTCAGCTCAGGTAATTTCATTGTCTTAGTGTAGGAGAAATGTCCTTTAATGTCATCAGCTAAGGAAAGGTGACTATTTGGGAATCAAAAAGCACTGGAAATGTTAACATTAAAATGAAAAGGGAAAAGAAAGAAAAGCTGATGGGACTAGAAACCAGATAATGCACAGGGAGGCTGTATGAGATTTGGAGGAAGAAGCTTGAGAGGGGAGACAAGCCCCCTGAGTCAGGGATTCACAGCTGGAGTGGGAAAAGATTAGAACTTCCTGGGGTTGCAGTGTAGTTTGAATAAGAAAGTTAAATAGAATAATCGTAGATTTTAAATACGAAAAAATACCTTTCATTTTTGTAACACAAACCTTGGTGAACCAGCTCTACAAAATCTTGGCTGATGGAGATAAGTCCGTTCTAAATCAGCAGCCAAGAAGACTCTCAACAGGAGAGGGAGTGGACAGCTGGGTGAGCGATGACAAGACAAGTACACCCCCAGGAGGACACAGGAGTAGGCAGAGGGTTAGGATTTGGTTTCTGCTTATCAGGAGAGGGCATTAGGTTTTAAAAGACTGAACAACACTGTCCTAAGTCATCTGAAAAATATTACTAACACCTTCAGAACCCTATTCAGTAAAAGCCATTATTGCTCTGTCTGTCCAAGTAAACTTGGGGGCATTTAACTTTTGGAATACAACCTCTGGTACTTTCTGGATGACCTCTGGATAGGGCACTTTACTTTGTTTTTGTATTTGCATGCCATCTTTTTTTTTTAAGCCGGAGCACCTTATAGGTGCTTATTTTTAAATAAAATGAAATGTTTGAAATAGATTAGAAACCAGTAACACTTCTAAAGGTTTTACCTGTACTCTTCCAGATCAATATATTTGTATTTTTTTTAATGTCACTGCTGGTTGTTGTCCATCTTGACCAGTGTCAAAGATTCATCAAGAAAAAAATAACTCTAATCATATAAAGACTCCACAAAAAAATTAAGACATTCATAGCCCTCATTAAAAAAAATTGCACCTGCCAACAAAACACAGATAAATTAGGTGGCTGTAAGTGAAAAGTGCTAAGGTAAATAGGTAATTTTTAAAAAATAACTAAACTCCAGGTAGGTGAAGCACCATAATTCTGTTGCTGTCTCATCAGATCAGGAGCCAATCAGGTCCTGGCAGGCCATATGTGTATTTATAAATATATCTGCTAATGTAAAGGTCGCACTGCTCACTGCTCAGGGAAACCAGGCACATTTGGAACCATCCCTAGAAGATTTTGGTTTCTTAAAAAAATATTTTGACAATTTGTGACAAATGCAATCCTGCCCCCATATGTTTTGTACTATTTAAAGAGAAATGCCACCCAGTTGCCTTCTCATCAACACGTGATTTTTTTCTTTTAATAATGAAGTTAGGAGGTGGGAGAGGAGGGAGGTTACCTTCCATACATATTTAAAAGATGTAAATTTCTTTCCAAACTTTGTATTTCCACACTTGCCCAAGAAGACAGAGCTTCCAAAATCTGTGTTACTGCTCATGACATAGGAAATCACAGAAACTTTTCTTCCAAATTGGAGATGGAAGTGGAAAAATAACTGGAAAGACAGGAGAGTGATGGCAGATTCTAGCGGTAAAATGCAAACCTTGCCTGTTTTTTTCTGTTTGGCAACTCTTTTCCCTTTTCTAATCATGGGGAGGAAAAGGATTCTGTTTAAATGCTCTCCTCTGACAACCTCTGTAAAAATCTCTAATGGATTAATTGAGAACCTCTCAATCAGGAATGAGAATAGCATTATAAGGCAGCTAGAGCCAGAAGTCCAGAATAAACTTTAAATACTACGCACCCATTTACTTGCATCTCACCCATTCTTTAGTGCCATCAGAATAACAAGTTTTCCCTATGGCATGGAAGACAAAAATGTCCCACGCCCTCCAAAAAAAACCACAATTGGATGACATTTTTGGTGGAAAAAAAAAAGAAAAAAAGCTTCTGACAAGACAGAAAGGTATGAAAATATTTTGAGAGAACTTGTTTAATCACCCAGCAATGCATTCCGTTCAATTTAGCCCTCGAATCAGAATAATCATGACAGATGGCTCCTGCTAGTTAAAAAAAAAAATTAGCTAAATTTTCAGATAACACAGCCTTCTGTCATGTTCTCATACTCTGAGGTTTCTGTGGTTTGTTTAGCAGTCTCTGAACTGTGGACTGCTAGTTGATGACCAGTTTTCACTTAGAATCTGCAAAATTCACACCACTTGGTACCGTATGCTCAGAACTCCAAGGGGGGAGAAATATTGTCAGTTCAGATGACAAAAGACCTTGATAGGTCACCCCTCCTCCACCCAGATATTAGATCCACATTTTATACACCAAGTAATGCTTAAAATGTAAGGATGGGGGGAGAGTTCTTGGCTCTATCAGTCTTGCCATCTCTTTGTAGCAGAATAAACTCATATCTGATGCTATAATTACAACCCTAATGGACACACTTAATTTACTTTGGAGAACTGAGGTTGATATCCACTAGTGCTATTATTAAAAAGACTAATGAGAGCTGCTCGGTAAGAAAAGAAAAGATTTATTGAATTCCTTTTGGCACTCGGCACAGCTTAGCAATTTTGAGAGCCCATCAAAACAGCAGATATATACCCTGTTCAGATGTGCTGTATGGGATGTGAACTGGGTTTCAGATTTTCAATAACAAATCTGTCACTCCGATTTTAATTAGACGGCTTAAAGCAGCCACATCAATAATGGCAGAATGACGGCTTAGTTCAAAGATCATAGAGATGTTACTCTACTTTAATAGTTCTTTTATACAAGTACATATTTCAGAAGTTTTCAAGGCATTCATCTTGACTACCCCTTTCACCAAAGAGGAGAAAAAATATTCCTAATTGAATTGAACCACGAACACTAGCAGTCATCACCATTTCTACACCAGGCTGTCGCATCCAGCTGGTAAGGAGGTCTAATTTCACACCACGCGGCAATGAAATGCTGCTAACTTTTATTTGTGAGTGTAAAACAGTAATATTTCATGACAGCGAAAGGCCAGTTGACGCCGCTGGGTGCACCCTCCACTGGTCTAAATCTGAGAGACAAATGGGAAGTCTTGGTTGAGTACTGACACACAGGTCTTTCTCATAAAAAGCTTACAGAAAGTGGAAGGAGGACTCAGCCTGCCCCTGCACTCTCTCACTCCCCAACCCTGAGAAGTTCACATACAACTGTGAACACTCCCCAGCCCAGCAGGGTATGGGAAAGTGGATAGTAATCTCAGAGTGAAAAACTGGCTAAAGCTGAGCCCTTCTTTTTAAAATGGGATTGGGATATATAATGAGCTGTCATTGTATTCCTTTCCATTAATTCTTATAACATGAATAAAGACTTATTAATAGCATAATATTTGTTATTCAAATAAACTATATAAAAACTTAATATATTGATTTACAACTTCTACACTTTGATGGAAATATATGTGTGTTCATTTTTCTTTAAAAATAAAATCATGCTATAAGGTTTTCTGCTTAATAATCTATACTTATCTCTCCATGTCAATAAATACATATCAATGTCATCATTTTAACAATTATATAATATTGGTATAGATAATCCATAAATTATTTAATTAATCCTCTCTTATTGGACATTTAAATTAGTCTCAAATTATTTGGCAATGATATATGCGGGTGAGCGTGTGTGTGTGTGTGTGTGTGTGTGTGTGTGTGTACCAATATAGGCCAGGCAAGGTGGCTTAAGCCTATAATCCCAACACTTTGGGAGGCCAAGGCAAATGGATTGCCTGAGTCCACAGGTTCGAGACTAGCCTGGGCAACTTGGTGAGACCTCATCTCTACAATAAATCAAAAATTAGCCAGACGTGGTAGCACGCGCCTATAATTCTGGCTACTTGGAAGGCTGAGGTGGAAGGATTGCCTGAGCCCAGCAGGTCTATGCTGGGGTGTCCATGAGCATGCCACTGCACTCCAGCCTGGGCGACAGAGACCCCAACTTTAATAATAATAATAATAATAATAATAATATAGAGTACATGAACTATCTAAATATGAACATGTACTATATCTACATATACAATTTGATTGCTATATTAGAATAATCTTAAAATATATTCCTAGAGCTGGCGCTTCTAGGTCAAATCACAAAAAAAGTTTTTTTTTTAATTTGTATGCAGTTGGTCCTCCTTATCATCAGGCTGCACATCTGCATGAATTAAAACAACCTCAAGCCGGGCTTGGTGGCTTAGCCTGTAATCCCTCGCCTGGGGAGGCTGAGGTGAGTGGACTGCCTGAGCCCGTGGGTTCGAGACCTGCCTGGGCAGGCGAAACCTCATCTCTACAATAAATCAAAAATTAGCTGGGCGTGGTAGCGCGCGCCTGTAGTTCCAGCTACTTGGAAGACTGAGGCGGAAGGATCGCCGGAGCCCAGCAGGTCGAGGCTGCGGTGGCCGGGAGCGGCCACTGCACTCCAGTCTGGGCGACAGAGTGA
>CAUYQG010173446.1:0-10561 GCA_963574415.1 Tarsius wallacei
CAACTTGGTGAGACCTCATCTCTACAATAAATTAAAAAATCAGCTGGGCATGGTAGCGCGTGCCTGTAATTCCGGCTACTCGGGAGACTGAGGCGGAAGGATCGCCAGAGCCCAGCAGGTCGAGGCTGCGGTGGCCGGGAGTGGCCACTGCACTCCAGTCTGGGTGACAGAGTGAGACTCCAACTCAAAAATAAAATAAAATAAAATGTAATATAATAAAATCCACTCTTTTAGCAATCTTGAAATATGCAATACATTATTAACTATAGTTCCCATGCTGTGCAATAGATCACCAGAACTTATTCCTTCTGTCTGACTGAAAAATGTTTTGGATTTTAGCCATTCTAATTAGTGTGCATGCATCTCCTTGCTTAATTTGCATTTTCCTGTGGCATATTAAGTTGAGCATCTTTTCCTATGCTTACTTGCCATCTGTATACCTTCTTTGGTGACATGTCTATTCAATCTGTTGGTCATTTTTAAATTGGGCTGCTTGTTTATTGTTATTGAGTTTTAACAGTATATTTTTTATTATTGAATTTTAAGAGTATATTTTGGATACAAGTTCTCTATCAGATATGTGACTTGCAAATGTTTTCTCTCAATCTGTGGCTTCTTTTCATTCTTTTAGCAGTATCTTTTTGCAGGGTGGAAGTGTTTGGTTTTAATAAGGTCCAACTTACTAATCTTTTCTTTCATAAATTGTGCCTTTTGTGTGACTGAAACCTGAAACTCAGTGTGCTTAAAACTCATCACAAACCTAAGGTTAGCTAGATTTTCCCCTGTGTAGTCTTCTAGAAGTGTCACAATTTTGCATTTAGATACATGGTCCATTTTGAGTTAAATTCATAAAAGGTATGAGATCTGTCTACATTCTTTTTTTTTTTTTTTTGCATATGAATGTTCCATTGTTCCAGCATCATTTGTTGGAAAGACTTTCCTTTCTCCATTGAATTGCCTTAACTTCTTTGTCAAAAATCAGTTGACTATAATTGTGTGGGTGTGTTTCTGGGCTCCCTATTTTGTTCCATAGGTCTATATGTTTACGGTTTCTCCAATACCACACTGTCTTGATTATTGCAGTTTTATAGTAAGTTTGAAGTGAGGTTGTGTTGAATTTATGGCTCAAACTGGAAGATATGACATTCTGACAATATTGAGTCTTCCTATCCATGAACATGGACTATCTCTTTCCATATTTATATCTTTGATTTCTTTCATAATTTTTAGCTTTCTTATATGGATTTTGTAAATAATTTTGCTAGATTTGTATATAAGTATTTCTTTTGGAGGTGCGAATGTAAATGGCATTGAGGCAGGTTATTCAGTGTAGGTTAGACATAGGTAAGTTTCTTGAAGGTAGTTTTAAGGTAGGGTAAGTGTTCAGATACTTTTCTTACAGGTCTGATGACCCTGCAGGCTGGAATGTGGACTTACCAGTGCAACCCACCCTTTCAGTTCATGGTTAACATAATAATCATTGTAAAAGGCAAATGCACATTCAGGAAAGCCCATCAAAGGTGGAGAAATGGTAATCAGCCCACTTTTTAGCTCATGGGTAGCATAATAATTGCTGTAAAAGTCTACCAAGTTCCCTGTTCAGGGCAAGAGAGCCTTCAGGAAAAGCCCATATCCCTTACCTTATCAAAAGAGGAGAGATGGTAATCAAAACTTGGGACCATATACCAGAACCCCCACCCTTATCTCATGATTAGCATAATAATCAGTATATAGGTATATAAAGCTTCTTGTTAGAAGCAAAAGCACATTCTTTCTCTTAAGATGCCCACGCCTGTCAGGCATGTCCCCCCTTCTCTTTCTGTCTAATAAATTCTGTTTTAAAACTATACTTGGCCCACTCTGAAATACTTTTCTGTGGTGAGTCAAAGAACCCATGAAGCATCACACTGCACCCCACCCAGCAGCAGCATTGTGTTTTTAATTTCAAATCTCAATGGTTAATTACCAGTATATAGGAAAGAAACAGATTTTTATATATTGATCTTATATCTTTACAATAAAAGGTGCTATAAATATTTATGAGCTTTAGGAGGTTTTTTTGGTCAACTTCTTGGGATTTGCTACATAGACAGGCATGTCATCTGTGAGCAAAGGTAGTTTTATTTCTGTGTTGTCAAACTGTATGCCTTTTTATTTACTTTCCTTGTCGTATTGCATTAGCTAGCTCTTCTAGTACAATGTTCAATGGGAGTGATGAGAAGGTTCATCCTTGCCTTGTTTCTGATCTTAGGGCAACATCTAGTTTCTCTCCATTAGGGATGATATCAGGTACAGATTTTTAAAATAGATGTCCTTTATCAAAAGTTGAGGAAATTCTCCTTTATTCCTTGTTCTCTGAGAGTTTTAATTCATGATTGGATATTGGAGTTTGTCAAATTTATTTTTATATCTAAAATATATCTGGTCAGGTGGTTTTTCTTCTTTGGCCTATATAGTCTTTTATTTTTTAATTGGAGTCTCACTCTGTTGCCCAGGCTGGAGTGCAGTGGCACACTCATGGCCACCACAGCCTCAACCTGTTGGGCTCAGGTGGTCCTTCCACCTCAGCCTTCCAAGTAGCTGGAACTACAGACACACGCCACCACACCTGGCTAGTTCTTGTGTGTGTGTGATTTATTATAGAGATGAGGTCTCACCAAGTTGCCCGGGCTGGTCTTGAACTCCCGGGCTCAGACAATCCTCTTGGCTTGGCCTTCCAAAGTGCTTGGATTACAGGCTGAGCCACAACACCCAGCCTATAATCTTTTTGTTCACCGTTTGATTTGACAACCAAAAGGAGTGACCAAGGCATAAGTCTCAGTCATCAAGGTTTATTAGGCCAGCTTTAGGGGTGTCAGAAAAAGATGCAAGCTGCTGACATATCTATGGCTGTTTTTCCACAGAGGTATTCAGGGCATTTAGTATTTATACATTTCCCTTAAAAGTGGGGGTGGCATAAAGAGTAGACAATAAGTGGAATCGCTACATTCCTATGAGACTTCAATTAGTGCCCAGGAAATCTACATTTTGCATAAGATAAGGCAAATGTCTGAAGAAGGGAGCAAAGGAAGAGTCAATTATGAAGACGTCTCTGGGTTGGCGGAGGAAGGAGTCTTGACTTTGTTTTGTAACTGGGAAGATAAATTTGTAATAGACATCAGTGTGGCGTTTTAGGAACTAGACTTATAGCCCTAAAATTACAGTTGGCATGTCCTGGTTTATGGGAGGCCAGCAAAGAATTTACTTATCGATCTGGAGGCTGTTCGTCACAGATGTATGAGGCCTTTTACCTTTCCAGAAGGATCTGGCGGATGCCTAATATTCCTAATAGCTACCCATTTGGAAAACGGTGTTGCCATGACCCAGCTTCAGGGCTGCATCTTCATTTATTGCATAAGTTTGGGAGGTCCTGGGGTTTTTATTTTCCTTTATAGATTCAATTCACTAATATCCCTTTGGAAATGTTTGCATCTATCTTCATGAGAGATATTGACTTATAAATTTCCTTTCTTATAATGCCTTCATCTGTTTTTGGTATTATTAGCATGATGCTGGCCTCATAAAATGATTTGGAAGCATTCCTTCTGCTTCTATTTTCTGAAAGAGATCATACAGAATTAGTATAATTTCTTCCCTAAATATTTGGTAGAATTCCCTAATTATGCTATCTGGTTCCAGTGCTTTCTTTTTTTAGAAGATTCATTATTAGATACAGACCTATTCAGAGTGTCTTTTTCTCTCTGCATGAATTTCGATAGTTTCAAGGATTTGGTTCATTTCATCTAAGTTATCAAACTCGCGGGTCATAGAGTTGTTCAAAATGCTCCTTTATTCTTCTTCTAATGTTCATGGACTCATAATAATGACCCCCATTTCATCTCTAATATTAGTAATTGTATTGATTTCTCAAAGAGCCAGTTTCTATGTTCAATGATTTTTCTCTCTTGAGTTCCTGTGTTCAAGTCCATCGATTTCTGCTCCAGTTTTCATTATTTCCTTTCCTCAACTTGCTTTATGTTTGTATTGCTCTTCTTGCTCCGGTTTTCTAGACAGAAGTCACTGTGGTCTGATTGATTATGGCCCCTCCCCCCTTCTAATGTTGAAATCCCAACCCTCAAGGCCTTGGTATTAGGAGGTGGGCCTTTGGGGGGGTCTCTGGGCCATGAGGGCAGAACTCTCTTAATGGAATTGGTCCCTTATAAAAAAGACTTCAGAAAGCTTGTTTACGCTTCCCACCACATGAGAACACAGTGATAAAGTATCATCTATGAGGAAATGGGCCCTTACCAGGTATCCAATCTATTAAGACTTCGAACCTGGGCTTTCCAGCCTCCAGAACATTGAAAAATAAATGTCTGTTGTTTATAAGCTACCTAGCATATGGAATTTCATCACAGCAGCCCGAATGGACTAAGAAAGAAAATTGGCACCAAGAAGTGGAGATGCTACCCTAACAAACGCCTAAGATGTGGAAACGGCTTTGGAATTGGGTAATAGGTAGAAGCCGGAAGAGTTTTGAGATACTTTCTAGAAAAATCTGCATTGCTGTAAATTGATCATAAAAGGTGGTCACGGTGAGAGTTCAGAAGGCGGGGAGGAGGGCTGTTGGGAAAACTTCAATTGCAGAGAACCTCAGTGCTCAGGACCACAAGGTGGAAGGAATACGGATGGCAAAGGTGTTTCTGATGAGGTCTCACTCAGGTGGAACGAAGATACACGTTACTACTGGTCAATGGAGGAGGGGCCACCCTTGTTAGAAAGTGACAAAGAATCTGCCGGGGTTGTGTTCATACCTTAGTGTCTTGTGGAAGATAGAACTTCCAAGAGATGAAATTGGATATTTGGCTGAAGCAATTTCTTTTTCTTTCAGTTGGAGTCTCACTCCGTCACCCAGGCTGGAGTGCAGTGGCACACTCAAGGCCACCCCAGTATCGACCTTCTGGGCTCCAGTGATCCTTCCGCCTCAGCCTTCCAAGGAGCTGGAACAGCCGGTGAACACTACCATACCCGGCTTTTTTTTCTTTTTTTAATCATAGAGGTCTCGCCAAGTTGCCCGGGCTGGTCTCGAACCCTCAGGCTCAGGTAGTCCATTCACCTCAGCCTCGCAAAGCGCTGGGATGACAGGCTGAGACAATGAGCCCGGCTGGCTGAAGCAATTTCTAAGCAAAGTGTTAAGGAGTAGACTGATTCTTTTTGAATGATTATAATAAAGTATGAGAAGAGAGAGAGGAAAAAAAAAAAAACACTTAAAGATGTAATTATCAAACAAAAGGGAAGCAGAACTTGAAGATTTGGAAAATTCTCCATCTAATTCATGGTGGAAAACATGAAGTCTGTCAGGAGAGAACAAGGAAGTGGCCAAGCAACCGTTTGATAAGGAGATTAGCGAGGATTAGGCAGAAGTCAGGTGAAATTTATCACCATAATGAGTGAGGAGACTTGTCAACCAGCTGTCTCAGCAGAAACTAGCATCTTTTGTTCAGGGTCACGGAAGGACCACCCCAAAGGCATTTCAGAGGTTATGGGGGCAGCCCCTCCCGTCCCCGGTCCGGAGGGCAAGGGTCTCTGGACAATTTCAAAGGAGGGGCCGGTGGTGCTGGTGCTGCTTTCTATTTTGGGCTCTGCCCGCCATGCCCCGTTACCACACTCCTTGGCCACCCCAGATATGGCTCTGGAAGGCCTTGGTGCAGTGTGGCCAGCAAAGCTTTGGGAATGGGTTGCCTTTACCTAAATTTCAAAGGACACCCCAGAGAGCATCAACATCCAGACAGAGAACGCCACAGGGGCAGGGCCACAACAGAGAGACCCCCCACCAGGACAATGCCCAGCAAAGTCATGGAAGCAGAGCTTTCTCCTTGACTCTAGACCAGCGGAGCCATGTGTGTGTGACTCCAGCCAGCAAGAGTCACAGGCACCCAGTGTAATCCATGAGAACAGTGGCATGAGTGGGGTGAATGGAGCAACTTTGGCATAAGGATTATTTTGAACTGAAGGCGATTGAGAAGACCGAGACGCAAGGAAAACTCTCTGCTCTCCTCCCTTCTATCAGGAAGGGCAGGTTGAGTTTTTAAACAGTGATTCTTTTTTTTTTTTGAGTTGGAGTCTCACTCTGTCGCCCAGGCTGCAGTGCAGTGGCATGCTCCCAGTCACCGCAGCCTTGGCCTGCTGGGCTCAGGCGATCCTTCCGCTTCAGCCTTCTGAGTAGCCAGAACTACAGACTCGTGCTACCACACCCAGATGATTTTTGATTTATCTTAGAGACAAGGTCTCACCAAGTTGCCCGGGTGGGTCTCGAACCTGCAGGCTCAGGCAATCCACTCGCCTCGGCCTCCCAAAGTGCTGGGATGACAGGCTGAGCCACCGAGTCTGGCCAAACAATGATTCTTATTCATTGAAGGTAATTGTAGACTCTTATCAGCCCCCAACGGCACCAGAGGAGTCCGGCAGAGCTTGAGGGACAGGATCCCAGCCTAGTGTGTCCAGAAGGCGGGACTTCCACCCTGGTGGGCCTGGAGGGCAGAGCACTGAGTTAAAGAAAATTGCTCAGAAGCTTTAAGATGTAATATTGTTTGCCCCGTTGGGTTTGGACTTGCCCCCAGACCACTCCTTTCTGCCTCCCTGTGACTCCCTCCCTCTTGGAATGGGAATGTCTATCCTATGCCTATCCTACTGTTGCATTTTAGAAGCATGCAACACGTTTGATTTCACAGGTTCACAGCTGGAGAGCAGTTTGCTTCAGAGTGAATTGTACCTTGAGTCTCACTCACTTTCTGATGTAGACAATATTTGGATGAGACTTTGGACTTAGATTTTAAAGCTAATATTGGAACAAGTTAAGACTTTTGGAACTACTGGAATGGAGTGAATGTATCTTGCATGTAAGAAGGATAGGAATATGGGGAGACTAGGGACAAAATACTATGGTCTAAATGTCTATGTCCCTCTAAAATTCACAAATTGGAATCTTAATTCCCAGATTAATGGCACTAGGCAGTGGGGCTTTTGGGAGGTTATTATGTCTTGAGGGCAGAGCCCTCATGAATGAGATTAGTGTCCTTGTAAGAGTGATTCCAGAAACCTTGTTCACTGTTTCCATAAGGAAAGGACACAGTGAGGAGGCACTGTCTAAGGGGAGGCAGGCCCTTGACAGACATCAAATCTGCCAGCAACTTGTTCTTGGACTTTGCAGCCTCCAGAACCATAACAAATAAATTTCTGGCCTGGCTTGGTGGCTCAGCCTGTAACCCCAGCACTTTGGGAGGCTGAGGTGAGTGGATTTCCTGAGCCCGTATGTTCGAGACCCACCCGGGCTACTTGGCAAGACCTCATCTCTACAATAAATTTTTAAAAAATTAGCCGGGCGTGGTATGTGCGCCAGTAGTTCTGGCTACTTGGAAGGCTGAGGCAGAAGGATCGCTGGAGTCCAGTAGATGGAGGTTGCAGTGGCCGGGAGCATGCCGCTGCTCTCCAGTCTGGGCGACAGAGTGAGACTCCAGTTAAAAAAAAAAAAATTAAAAATAAATAACTTTCTGTTGTTTATAAGCTACCCAGTTCATACCCAGTTCATGGTATCTTGTTATAGCAGACTGAATAGACCGTAACAGAAACTCAGATTGTTTATTTTAGATCTTTCTGGTTTTCCAATATAGACATTCAGTGCCATAAATTTTCCTCTAAGCACTATTCTTCCTGCATCTCACACATTTTGATTGATTGTATTTTCACTTTTACTTAGTTCAAAATATTTTAAAATTTCTCTTTAGCCTTCTTTGGCCCATGTGATGTTTAGATGTCTGTTTAATTTCCATCTGTTTTGGTATCTTTCAGATTTGTGATTATTTTCTAGTTTAATTCAACTGTGATCTGTGAATATTTTTGTACAATTTTGATTTTTAAAAATTAGTTAAAATATGTTTCCTGGCCCAGAATGTGGTCAATCTTGGTGAATGTTCCACACGAGCTTAAGAATAAACATTCAGGCCATAGCATTCCACCCCAGGCCTCCCAAAATTCATGTCCTTCTTACATGCAAAATACATTCATTCCACCCCAGTAGGTCCAAAAGTCTTAACTTGTTCTAGTATCCACCTTAAAATCTAAGTCCAATACTTGTTGGGTGAAGTATTCTATAAATATCAGATTTAGTTGATTGATGGTGTTATTTAGTTCAACCGTATCCTGATTGATTTTCTGCCTGTTGGGGTCTGTCAATCACTGATGGAGGAGTGTTGAGGTTTCCAATGTAATTATGGATTTGCCTATTTATTTTTGCAGTTCTGTTTTGCTTCACACATTTTGATGTTCTATTGTTACATGCATGCAAGTTAAACACTGTTATATCTTCTTGGAGAATTAATCCCTTCATCAGTATGTAATCCTCTACCTCTGATAATTTTCCTTGCTCTGAAATCTGCTTTGTCTGAAACTAATATAGCAAATCTAGTTTTTTGGGCTTAGTGTTAACATTGTCCATTTTTCCTCTTTCCTTTATTTTTAATCTATCTGTGTGTTTATGTTTAATGTGATTTTCTTATACACATAATTGGGTCTTTTTAAATAAATTCACTATGACAGTCTCTGGCTTTTAATTGGTATATTTAGACTATACACTTTTTAATTGATTATTGATATATTTGGATTAACATATCAATATTTTAAAACTATTTTCTATTCATTGTACTTGTTTTTCTTAAATCCTCTCCTCTTTTTATGCTTTTCTGGTTTTAATGACGCATTCTCTCCTTTCTTAGCAAATCAATGTAATTTTTTTTTTTTTTTTTTTTTTTTTGGTGGTTGCCCTATAGTTTGCAACTAACTCGAGTTCACTTTCAAGTAGTATTGTATTGCTTCATAGGCAGTCCAGGTACCTTATAACAGAATCTTCCAACTCTTATAACATTGCTGTCATTCAATTCACTTATTCATATGCTACGATGATTGAATACATTGCAAGGCAGGTTTACTGGTGACAAATTCTCTCAATTTTTGTTCGTCTGAGAAAGTCTTTATTTCTCCTTCACCTTTGAAGAATCATTTCACTGGATACAAAATTTTAGACTGATGGGTTTTCCTTTCAACACTTTAAGCATTTCATGCATTTTTTTCCCCTTGCTTCCATGGTTTCTGATGAGGAATTCCATGTAATTCTTACCCTTGCTCCTCTATTGGTAAAGATTTTCTTTCTCTATCTGGCTTTTTTTCAAGATTTTGTCTTTGTCTTTGGTTTTCTGCAGTTTGAATATAACATGTCTAGGCGTAGTTTTTGGTATTCATCCAGCTTGGTATTCTTTAAGCTTCCTGGATCTTTGGTTTGGTGCCTGTCATTCATTTTGGAAACTCTTCAGTCATTATTACTTTTGAGATATTCAGAGTGTGCCACCCCAAAATACGTCACTTTGGCATAAGGATTATTTTGAGCCGAAGGCACCTGAGAAGACGTAGACACAAGGAAAGTTCTCTGCCCTCCTCCTTTCTATCAGGAAGGGCAGGATGATTTTGTAATCAACAATTCTTAATCATTGGAGGCAACTGTGGACTCTTATTAACCCCAAGGTAGCACCAGAGGAATCTAGATAACAAACTGGTTAAAACAACATCTTTCATTAGTTGCTCATATATATTTATCCTTCCACTGTTTGCTACCCCTAAAAGCCTGTTTTTCTTTTGTCTTGTCACTTTTCTGCAAATGTATTGCTTTTTGGGTAGGATGTTATATAAGCCCAAGTTCTAACCATCCCTTTGAGTTACTCATCACTGGGTCCCTCCGAAGTATATGTGTGCTTTGTACTAATAAGTGTCATAAGTATATTAATAAATTATTTGTTTTTCTCTTGTTCTTCTGTCTTTTCTTAGTCTAGTTTGCAGGCCCCAGCTAGAGAAGCTAGCAGAGTAAGAAGAAACATTTTTTGTTTGTTTCCCCTACGACTTCAGGCCAGGTTTTAAACCCTGTCTCTGCTATTTACCTAAGGGAAATGAACTTGCCCAGGGGAAATGAACTTGGGCAAGGGATTGAACCCCTTTGAGCCTTAGTTTCTTTCACCATGTAGTGGAAGTGATAGCTACGTTCTCTAGGACGCAGTGAGGCTGAAGCACGATCGTGCTTAGCACAGTGCCGGCTGCAATGTAGTGGCAGGGCCTGGTGGTTAATGAGTGCCATGGAATGAGGGGAAGTCCGTCAGGAGCAGGCAAGACGATAGACCTTGGACGTCAGGCCCACAAGATAAAGCTAACTCCAGACCCCTGGCTGGTATGTTGAAACCACGCATATCTTTCCTAGACTGATGAGCAATGCATGGAAGAGAATGCAAGGATCCAGGACCAGAGTGACCCCCTGAATCGGCAGAAACTCCTGGAATCCAGGCATCTTGGATCTGCCCCAGACAGTTGCCAGGCCACTGTTAAGCCTCAGACCCTTCCTGTGACTTTTTTTTTTTTTTTTTTTAATCCTTGACTCATGGATACTTTATAAAGAACCGCCATGGTCCAAGGAACACCATTCAGGACCCCCCACTCAAGCTGGTGGTGAAAAAGGCCCAAGAACAGAACACAGATTTACCTCAGG
>CAUYQG010173449.1:0-16530 GCA_963574415.1 Tarsius wallacei
TGCTGCTATTCTAATTGGTTTTCCATGGTGGGTGATCTGACCTTTTTCTCTTGCTGCCTTTAGAATTTTTTTCTTTTATGCCTACTTTGTTTAGGTGAATTATTATGTGTCTGGGAGTTGATCTTCTCATTTGTTGTCTTGCAGGGGTTCTCTGAATCTCTTGTGTTTGAATTTTTGCATCACTGATGAGATAAGGGAAGTTTTCTTGAATAATTTCATGGAATGTTTGTTCCAGGTTGATCTCCTTCTCTCTTTCTGCCTCAGGAAGTCTAATTACTCTTAGGTTCGGTCTCTTGAAGTAATCACTCATCTCTTGAAGGTTTTGTTCTGTCTTTTTAGGCTTCTTTTCTATGTTTTTGACAGTTTGAGTTAGTTCTATATTTTGGTCCTCAAGCTCTGAGATTCTTTCTTCTGCTTGGCTAATTCTGCTTTCCATGCTTATCAGTTTGTTGTTTATTATTTCATTCACAATATTCTTTACCACTGTTATCTCAGTTATCAACTGCATCCTAGTTTCCTCTTGTCACTCAATTCTTTTTAATCTCTCCATTAATGTCTTGATATCTGGGTTTGTAGTTTGAGACCAGTCATTCTGGGGGCTTTTCATTGTTTGTGTTCTAAAGTCTGTTTTCTCAGTGTCTGACCTCCCAGGGGTCTGTGAGAGGCCCATATTCTTCTTTTGGTTCTTCTTCATTTGTGTAGATTCTTCTCTCCTCCTTTCCCTCCCCTTCTTTAATTCTGTTTTTCAGGGAAGGTGGGGTTACTTTTACTTCTTTTTGTTCAATCTCCTGTTCTTCCTTATGAGGATCCTCTGGCTTTGTTCACTTTTGAGGCTGGACTGTGAATTGGGGACTGTACTTTTTGCAGTTCTGAGGTTTAATTGAGGGGGAGCTGTGATTTAGAATCTATCTGCAGATCCCAGTATCCACCAACAGGTGTATGGGCACACTGGAACCCACTTCCCACTGCCTTACAATCTGTCCATGCAGTGGGGTTTAGGTTTGCTCCCTGGAACAAAAGGAGTTAAGAAAAAGGAAAATAATGGAAGAAGGGGAGGGTCAAGAGGAAGTTGGAGAGAGAAAAGAGTAAGAGGGAAAACATACATACATACCAACTAACAAATGAAAAGAGATACAAGGCCAAAAAAGAGTAAAAAACAAACAAACAAAATTCCCGAAAGCATACTTGTAATCACACAAAGACAGTCCAATAAAATCATACCTTTTGATGTGTTTTTCCCCAACACAAACAGGTAGTCTAAATCAAAAAGCAAACAAAATTGAACAAAATAAACAGTCAAAACAATAAAATCAAAAACCAAAATAAGAAACCAGACTAGCTCTGGAGTCTTTCCTGAGTGTCTAAAGTCTCTCCAGCTCTGATCTCTAGCCCTTCCCCTTTGCTCTCATTACAGGCAGAGAGATTTACTCATAGATTGGGTGGGTTCCCTTGGCTTGCTGCCTTGCTTCCTGAGGACTGAGTTGTCTGTGTCTGATTTAGCATAGGGGAGGGGCCTCTGTCTCCTGTTTTGGCAGGTTACCTTAGAAACAAGGTGGAGGCTGCTAGGAGATGGGCGGGGCAGTGCGAATCTGCCTGGAAAATGACTGCAGTGGTTGGCTCCACTTTCGTCTATCCTTTCTTTCCACTCGTCCTTTCTCTCCACTCATCTGGGTCTTTAGATGATCCACTATGATGGGAAATGATGTGTGTCCAGCATCAGGCACTAGCAACCAGCGATATGGCTGGGTTCTGTATTTGGTGGGCCACCAGCAGCTTGAGGTGGTGGAGGGAGCCAGGGATTCCCCAGGCCAGAGCCAAGAGCCTCAGCCTCAGCAGCTGTTCAGCACCTGGTAGCAAACAGCAGTAGTTCCTTGTGGAGGCCGTAGTGCCACGGAGGCTGTTTGCTGCGTGGGACTGGCTATAGCAGCCACCCCCTGTGTAGGTGGCAGCTGTGGGGGTGTGTGGAACTGCCTTCAGGAGTCACCTTTTGTGGAGATTGTCACAGTTCAGCTTGTCCCATCGCCATCTTGCTGCAGAGGTTTGTTTTTTTAAAGGAATTAAGATGGCACAAGATAACAAAAAGACATATAGTGTGGAGTGGGTTTGAGCAAAGAATTAGGATACAAGTCTATGGCATACTATACTTGGAAGCCCATCTGGCAACATACAGATCATGTTCTCCCTCCAAAGTTCCAGAACTATTAGCATTTTCAGTCCTAATTACTCAATGTGAGTTTTATGGAGGTGTTTAAGGTAAATTGAAGTCCTGGGACAATTTTGTAGAGAAGTACTTGGTGGGCTGTTCTTTGTTCTCTTCAAATTATCAAATATTAGAACTTCTTATACATTCCACATATGCATAGTAGAATAAATTACCTTTACACATGATGCCTAAGTGCTCCACAACTTCTGTAGAGACATTTAAAATGGCATGCTTTGAGACTTAGCATGCTGTCTTCAGACACCTTTTGTATCAGTGGTCTAGAGACCTATACTTTAGGACCAGTTAATATATAACAAAAATTTTCATAGTCCAGAAGAATTCTTGTGATTTATTTTGTTGTCCTTTTTATGATTCTTTGGTGAAGTCACTAAATCTCAAATCCACCAATTAAAATAAATTTCATCTGGAGTTGTCAATATGTATAGACTATGTAAACCATGATTACACAAAAGCTGGACACTTATTTGTGTGCTCTTTTGTTGGGTCACATATTGCCTTAAGTGACAATTTTGCTGCTTACCTGCTTCTTATCTGAGAAGTTGGCATTTGAGTTAGAAGCCTTTGACTGGACCTGTGGTCTGGTGTTAGATGTTGAAGCTAACTAGACCATGAAAGCTAGTTGTGTTTCAAAGACTGGTGGAAATTATGATTCTAACCAGAATGAAAATATTGCTTTTACTTCTACCAAACTAGCAAAGAAGTAATGTATCACGAATACTATGTGATGGGGTTAAGCTTCCCAAACTTCTCTTTCTTCCTGGTAAAAGCTGACACTAGGTGAAAGATGCACCAGGTCAGAGGATCTGAGAAGTGTGGGTTCTTTGACTTTCACATGAGTGGCTGGAGTGTGATCACATCAGCTTTCAAAGAACTGAAAGCAACGCAGTTAGGAGTTCTGTGTTATATTTCATAATATTTCATCTTACCTACACAAAGCTTCATTGCAACAGGTCTTGACTTGGATTATGACAATCCTGACCAAATGTTTGTCAACAGTCAATTGTTTTCAATATTGGTTAACTCTGTTAAATTCTGTTTGCTACAAACTAATGGAAAGGATCATTATTACAGATATGAGAGTACATTTAATCTATCATTTCACCCTTTTCCAAGATTCCTTTTTCTTCATTTGCTTGAGTAGCTTTTTCTAGCAGTGTTATTCCAGATTTCAGTAGGAAATACTGATTTTAAAGTCATCAGTAATTTTAATCATAATAAAAGGGTAATAATTTCAAGCATAATACATGTCTGAAATCAGCTGTCATAGTTTATTTTTGTCATTAAGAAGACTGTTTAGGCTTGATCTTTTGATCAGATCAATTGCTGAATTCTTGATAGGCAACTACTTCATCCTATAACTGAAGTTTCAGATCTAAAATACCTCTATTTAATGTTTTATTGTGCCTAGCAAACTAATGTATGCCATGGTTTTGATGATTTTCTTGGTATTTTGATGATTTTCTTTCTAATATGGTTTACACATACCTCTTAAAGAATACATTTTTCACACATTCAAATTTATTTCAATCTAGTTTTATTATATTCCTTTCTAAACTGTTCTAATTACGTGATGGAGATTAATGACTATTTAATAATTTAATGTTAATAAGTGACAACAAATGAAAAACTTTCATGATTCAAGCAGCCTAAATATTTTTTAAAATGTATGAACTTCTTTATATTTGAAAATTGCTATATTAACTTTGATAAAGTTCAAATATACCTTTTAAATATATTGCCATTATCTGGTTTGCTATTCTTGAATATATAACATTTTACAATGATTATTTTGTCTTTAGGAAAAATTAGTAGAAAAACTAAAGAAGTATATGTGATGGAGTCATTCACACAACTGATTTCAGTGGCTCTAAGTAATTAGTTAAGTTATGCTTGTCTCTTTCATTAAAAGCACTATTCCACAGGCTGATACAAAATAAGACTGTGTTAAATGCGTTTTTAGGTCATTTCTGATAAAGTTAAATGTGGTTGTCATCTCAATTGATCATTCTGCATCTTTTCCAGACTGTCCATCCATCTCTTGAACGGCTTGTTCGATAAGTTCTACAGGAAGTAATTCAGATGATTTTAGAGAAAGTGCATCTCTAGATTAAATATTTTTAGGTATTTTTATTTCCTGCCAAGATAGATAAGACTATATTTCAAAAAGTGTTAATTTTCAGGTTAATAATTATTAAATTTCCTTGGAAAATAAATACTTAAGTAAATATCAAATAAACATACAAATTCTTTGAGTAGCAAGTGAAACAATTAATTCAAAAAACTTTGGCCCAGTGTTCACATAACTCTACATTTATATTTGCTAGATAAAGTTGTTAATTATTTAGCACAAATTTATAAAAATCTTCCCATTGTTGAAGTATTAAATGACACTTTGAAGTAGTGTGAGAGGAATATTATTCAATGTAATAATAGCAGATTTTATGTATAGATATATAGTGATAGATTTAACAAGCATCTTATTTTTATTTGGGGAGAAAAAGGTTCAAGAGTTAAGCTAACAATTTCACCAAAAAGGTACATTGGTGTTTTCTAGCATCATTAGTTAAAAAAAAAGAAAAGAAAACTATGGATAGAAACAGAAAATGTAACTGAAGTCATAGAAAGATTTTAAGGCCATGGGGAAGAATAGGGCTATTCATATAAGATTAAAAAAATAAAAAGTACACCAAAATTATCACAATAGTAAAGAGTCAAAGAAGAAAACCGATCATAATATTATAATGTGATAAAGACTGATCGGGGTCACACAGGAAGTGCAGAGAGAGTATATAACCCAGTCTAATGAGTACCAAGGAAATGTCAAGAGACTGTAAGATTGTCCTGAATCTGATAAATATCCGTAGGAATTAGTCTCACTGCTGTGCTGAGGTTCATTAAAAAAAGTTAAGCGCACACTTGGATTTTTTTTTAAATTAGAGTCTCACTCTGTCACTCAGGCTGGGGTGCCGTGGCACCCTCATGGCCACCGCAGCCTCAACCTGCTGGACTCAGGAGATCCTTCTGTCTCAGCCTTCTAAGTAACTGGAACTATAGAAACGTGCCGCCATGCCTGGCTAATTTTTTTTTATTTATTCTAGAGACAAGGTCTTGCCATGTTGCCCAGGCTGGTCTCGAACCTGTGGACTCAGGCAATCCTCTCACCTCAGCCTAACAATGTGCTGGGATTATAAGGCGTGAGCCACCGCACCTGGACCATACTTGGTATTTTAAAAACAGAATTTCAAGAAAGAGGCCCTCTGCTTTAAAAAGTTTGTGAGTTTCTTAATTACAACTTTTAAAAAAGTGGCAAAAGCTGATTCATGCGTTTGTTCCAGCTTCTTCAGCAAGGAGAAATGGTTGGGAAACTGAAAAGCATTTAAATAACCCTGCAAAATAAAAATTATAGACTGAGATAGGTACAGCAAAAATGAGAGACTGCACAGCCAAATTAAATGAGATTAGTTGCTAGAACCTGTCAATATGCCTAAGGGTATTGAAAGAACTGGAAAATATGTTTTTATGGAAAACCTGTGAAAGAAAAAGGCATGGGATACTGTAAAGAACATGTGTTTTTGATGCCAATTAAAAGAAATGACCAGATTCTAAAAACAATAAATCGGTAAGCTGAGACAAGTTTTAAAATCAGCTTCTAAAATACTGTGGTGTTCAGAGTCGTAGGCACCATTCAGATCGTCTTTCAAGGAAGGCCTTTTGTCTCTGTTGCTGGAAGTGCTGGAGATACAGGTCTTCACCTGTCAGCCCCTTCCTCCAGGACAAGCTCAGCTGCACCAGGTCATGCCTTTTGAGGATGGCTCACATCTGAAGGCTGATGAGGAAGGATGTAAATGCCTAGCTATTTCTACCTAACACAGGATTACTGACAATTCAGCTCCCTGAGAATTTGGCTGTGGGTGTCAGGCCCCCACATCACAACCGCCCTTCTCCCTCTGACCAATGCCATTTTCGTCTTCTTTTTTTAAGGTGTTTTCCCAAAAGCAAACTCCAATAGCCATCCTGCATATTAACTCCATCCCAGTCATCTTCCAAAACAAAAATAGAATAGGTATAACCATTTTCTTTGATGCCCATGCATACTCTTCCTTTCCTCAAGTCTCCCACCCACATCAGAACTAAGCACTCTCTTAAATGACTTTTAAACTTATCATAAATTTATTTTCCTTTATAGATTTAATAACATATGTATATACGTAGACATATTTCATTTGGCATATTTTGAAATCTGTGTACATGAAATTTATGTATGTGTCTGTTTATTTTATTCCTCATTTTGATTTTGTCACCCAGGCACCTAAAGCTGCAAGGGAATAATAAAAGATGAACTTGCGAGGAAGAGAAAACTGAAGAATTAAACCTTAGTAATGAAGGGCAGAGAAAGAAACAGCTTATACTTGAAAAATGCTTACCGCATATGATTCCCACTGCCTGACATGTCCCTCTCTCCTTTCTCTGCCTGGCAGAGACTTTGCCTAAGTATCATCTCTTCTTCCCCGAATGACTTTTTCTAATTCTTCTTGGTGTAGTTCTTGCTATCCTCTCTAGTTTCCGTATTTTATTTTATTGCTTGAATCCCATGTAGCTATTTAACTTGACAGTAAAACCAGATAAGAATAATCCTTGCTGAAGCAGAATTCTGTAAAACATCTCTATTATCCAATTTTCTATTTGTAGCAATATTTATGTGAGTTAATAAGCAAAATATAATAACCAAAGAATGATTGGGAATGGAATAAGAATTGCATATAATTTCCCAAAGTGTTCGATAAATTATAAAATATATTGAAAACAAACTACAAACACAATACTTGGTGGAACTGATAAAAGTTGTAATCCCTGTTCACTTAAGAATTTGGTGAAACCAGTATCCAGGTGAGGTCTTGCTCTGCATTCTCTAAGGACCTCCCTCTGTTCCATGGTGGTCACTTCCTTGAATCAGAGTTTCGGGTTAGTCTTAGTTTTTCATCTGAGATAGCCTGAAGTTCCCCTTGTCAGCCCAAATGGGTTGGTTTTTTAGGTCTTAAAATATTGCTGCTTCTCTGCATCTATGCTATAAAGCATCCCAGCTGTGAATGAGCAATGGAAGAATAGCTGCTGGGCTTAATCAGACCTGAAAATCTTTTCTGATGGAAAAAAATATAATGAGTTCCATGATGTATGCTATGACAGAGCAATCCTTTCTATTCCATTACCATGTGGGTTTGTGGTAGCAAAATGCTTTACACATAGTACTCTCTCAATTTATGTTTGGAAATTCAATTTAAAAAATGAATACTCAAATAAGATAGTTATTAAGATAAATTGTGATTTTAATTTATCATGTATTACACATATGTTTAAGATAAAATTATTTTACAAGAGCCAATCAAGCCGGGCGTGGTGGCTCATGCCTGTAATCCCACCACTTTGAGAGGTGGAGAATTACCTGAGTCCACAGGTTCAAGACTAGCCTGGACAACATGATGAGATCTCGTCTCTATGATAGATTTTAAAAAATTAACTGAGCATGATGGCACATGCCTGTGTTTCCAGCTACTTGGAAGGTTGAGGAGGAAGGATGGCTCAAGACCACAGGTTGAGGCTGCGGTGGCCGTGAGCATGCCACTGCACTCCAGCTTGGGCAACAGAGTGAGACTCTGACTCAAAAAACAAACAAACAAACAAACAAAAAAGCCAATCAGATAATTTAGACATATTTCTAATGATATAGAGAATTGACTTTTAATTCCTGTGAGTGTTGGCAATCATCTATATGTTAGAATTGCAGGAATTCTGTGGGTAGAAAATTATCAGAAATTAAGTTCCAGAAATCGTTTATAGTGGGAATTGGGGAACAATTTTGGTGGTTGTATAAAAAAATTCCAGAAGATTATATCAGCTGCCCAGATTTCTTAAGAATCCACAATGGACTTGCTAGTTTTAATAAATATGGCCTCAGAGTAGTGAAAATAAAAGCTCTCATGGGAATATTGGTTTGGAAAAATATTACAAACATTTTATGTAGCTCAATTTAACATTCTTGTATTATCTTCACTGTGTAAATGCAACCAGGCCACTGTTCTGTACTGTGTTTCAGGTAATTCCTTTTCACAATGGGTAGATATGGCTATACAGCTCCACATTAATGTATTAATACCTAATGCAAGGGATGAGGAGGGCTGTGCTATATATGGCTCATAAATCAATACGAAATGAGGCCACATTTATGCACCATTTACAGTGAAGTTTTGTATATTATGCATCCAAATAATTGCACCTATTATGTTCCATGTGTTAAAGAAAAATCACATCTTTTCTGCTGTAGAAAATTGCTTTCTAAGTAGATAACTGATTTCTGAACCAAACATAATATGCAGCCTCAAAGTTAAAGCAATACACTTACATTGCACTTGGATAATCACCAGAAGCTCAATTTTGTTTCATACTATTTATTCATCATTAATCTAAAAATTTATTATGACCTAACACTTGTATATTCCATAGCATAAATATTAAAAAGCAAAATACCTACATAACAATGATTGAATTATGTATTATATATATATATATATATAAACACAAATAATACAGACTCTATAAAAATAAATTCAAATATTTCCTCTTTAATCTTTTTGGATTATATTTTTTTTTTTTTTTTACAAAAGAGATGAAGATCTTTTTTTTGCTTGGTCATATGGTCAGTATTTTTAAAAGTCAATCAACCTGACTGAGAGTTTGTTTAGTTTCAGTAGATCATACTTTGGCAACCCAATCAATTGATTCTGTTCCTTGAGCTTATAGCCCCTTTTAAAATTTTCACTTTTATATGTCATAATTTTACACTTTACTTCAAATGGAAAAATAATGGACTCTCAGGGCATTAGCAATGGAACACTAGATAAGTAAAGTCAAATGATAAATGTGCTCAGCACTTTTTGCAGAATTATGTAGGTGTTTAGACAGGACAGGGCAGAATTACATTCATGTAGCGAGAAGTAGATATATATTTCACATGAATTTTTAACATGTGAGATTTAAAGGAATTCTGAGCATACACCTAGTCATAGGAGTTGTCCATGACCTGGCATCTCTAAAGCAGAGTCTACAGAACAGACTCTGTAGGGAGAAATCACTCTGGCTAGGTCAGGGAAAGAAGAGGCGTTCAGTCCTGTCAGATAATGCCCGAGGTGCCCATAGACAACTCTAGAAGCATAGGAGTGGAAAAAGGTCACTGGGTAATAAGCAGAAGGGTTCTAAGGGGTGTCTTTTATTAAGCAATTTTTAGGCATAATGTTTAAAAAGATAAAAGGTCCTTGAATCATCTCATGCTTTGTCTGGCTTTTTTCTTACCTCCTTCACTTTTTCCTTTTTTTCTTCTTTTTGTATTTTTTTCCTCCACTATAAAAAAATTCAAAAGTGTACTCTTTTCTTCTCTCTTTCCTGGTCCGTTAGGAGACCAAATGCCTCATTGTATGTTTGAACTGAATTTGATTTAAACAATCTCTTAATTTCCAGGGTGACAATACCCTTCTGATCTTTCTTTCTTGGATATTGTAGCTTACTTAAGAAAATTCTTCTTAATAAATGCTCCTTAAGTTTAAGTGATTTTTATCATAATTGATCTCTTTTCAGTTAATATTATCTCCACCTGCAACAAAAAGTATTCAAACCTGAGGCATGTAATTGTCTTTCAGATATACTATACCTCTAAATATCTATTTTGACTTTTAAAAAAATTATTCTATTCAGTTCAGTAATCCACAATGAGATACACTCTCCCTGGCCCTATAGTTTGTATTGCACTGTTATTCTGATATTAAAATCTTTAAAATTCATATTTACATTATTATTTATTCTGTCTTCCAGAGAAAAAGATTTCAGGATTGTATTCATAGTCCACATATCAGCAATTTCTTTTTGTTAAGAGGGCTCTGTTAGCCAGAGTCTGTCCTAGCTAACTGGGTGGATGGCCTAGGCTGTTTTAACATGTTTGGCTGGTCTAAACCCCTCTGTTCACGGCAGATGCCTGGGTTGGGATGAGCTCCATGATTTGGACAAAGATTGAAGTGGAGTGTTTGGAGATTCTGAGTATAAAGTCACTATTTCTTTGTAATATATTTCAAGATATTTGGGTACGTCTGTGTAGGTATTGTTTCAGTTTCAAAGTGTGCATTTGTATTTGTTCTATTTATTAAACTGCTTTTCCAAATAAATGATTTATTTATAAATATTTATATGTATTTAATTTTCCTCAAAACATATTTATCACACTGCTCAGTACATCTTTGAGCACCTTTGCCAGAATTTCCCAGAACTCCATATTTTAATTATTTTGATCATGGTCTACCTTTATTCAAATATTATTATATCTATCTTCAACAAAGAGGAAGGAAAACACTGTGTTGCTTTACATGATCTGGATTTTAGCACTGGATCAAGATGACATTCTGTGATGTTATCTTTCCTGTGTTATCAACAATGTTCTGTTATTGCCAAAAGAATCATTATTGCAAGCCGGGCTTGGTGGCTCAGCCTGTAATCCCGCACTTTGGGAGGCTGAGGTGAGTGGATTGCCTGAGCCCGTGGGTTCGAGACCCGCCTGGGCAACTTGGCGAGACCTCATCTCTACAATAAATCAAAAAATTAGCCAGGTGTGGTAGCGGGCGCCTGTAGTTCCAGCTACTCAGAAGGCTGAGGCGGAAGGATCGCTGGAGCCCAGCAGGTGGAGGCTGCAGTGGCCGGGAGCGGCCACTGCACTCCAGTCTGGGCGACAGAGTGAGACTCCAACTCACACACACACAAAAAAAGAATCATTATTGCTTTTATATTAACTGTAAATCTTCAATCTATCTGAAAATAGCAGTCTTAGAGTTATAACCATAACATAGCCCATCGTTTTTAAAACATTAAATACATCGAAGTCAATTTTATGTTAGTTGTATTTAAATAAGAATTATAGTAGATTATTAAAGACAAAAAGAAGCATAGATCTTACTGCACCTAGTTTTTTTGTTTTTTTGTTTTTTTTGAGTTGGAGTCTTACTCTGTCGCCCAGACTGGAGTGCAGTGGCCGCTCCCGGCCACCGCAGCCTCGACTTGCTGGGCTCCGGCGATCCTTCCACCTCAGCCTTCCGAGTAGCTGGAACTACAGGCATGTGCTACCGCGCCCGGCTGATTTTTTGATTTATGGTAGAGATGAGGTCTCGCTTGCCCAGGCGGGTCTCGAACCCGCGGGCTCAGGCAATCTACTCACCTCAGCCTCCCAAAGGCGCCGGATTACAGGCTGAGCCACCGAGCCCGGCAAGATTTTAAGAAAAGAAAGATGTTGGCATTTTTGTCAGACAGAAGTGAATTGCTTAATCTGACTCAGCTTCTTTCTTATTTCTATTTATCACTGTAATTAGAGAGCCACCAGCATAGGCAGGTATAAGTACTAGCATTCTCTGGGTTTCAAATTACTAACCTGTAAAATCATGGAAGTGATAATACAGAAGGGTCTTTCTAGCCCTAACATTCTATGTTCTGTCATTTGGCCTGAAATACACACACATACACACACACACACACACACAATGCTTGCATATAGATATATTCATCCACATATTCATAAATATATATGATGTGTGTGTAAATACATATACATTTTTATTTTTAATTTATTTTTTCTGCAGACCAACGAAAACAAAAAACATATCTTTGAAATAATTTGAACTTTTGGATAACAAATATACATGATGATGTGATTCTATTCTATTGAGTACATTTTCTAGCTATTCTTAGCTTGCTGGAGTTCAGGTTTCCATTGAGTCACCTGGCACTGAAGTGGTTAGAGGAAGCTCTGTGGCAGATATGGGGCTGTGTCTTAATAGGAGAAGATGAATTTGTAGGGCAGAGGAAGCAAGGCAGTCTAGAAAAAGAATGCATAGAAAAAGAAAGCCCAGCATTAAAATTTATTACAGCACATCTTGAGGATAAGAGGAGATTGGTTTAAATGAGTGAAGCTGTTTTCATTTAGAAATAGGTGAAGAAAACTCAGTCTACAGAGACCTTTAAGACCATCCTGTGTGGAATAGTCTGCATGGAGCAAGTCCAGCCATTGAGTGGTTTGGGACAGGATGGTATAATGATTAAGTTCAAGTTTGAGAATGATTATTCTGGCAGTTAATGGTATACAGTCTAGATTTGAGAAACCAAGATTGACAGACAGGAGATCAGTGGGAAACAGTTGTAGTAATCTAAATAGAAAGTGACAAGCACCTATATCACAATGGTGACAAGAAAAATGAAAAGGAATCATTATATTGGAGATAAATGGCAAATGAGTAGCTGACAGTACTTGATCCTACTTCCGCTCCTCCCCATACCCAAGATATCACATGTGTTTTTGATCAGGGAGTTTGAGCTAATGATGTTGTCACAGTTTGACAGCAGACTTGAAAAGTAGAAGTCTCAGAGAAGCCGAAGAATTTAGTTTGCAACTAAATTTATGTTTTTTAGTTGGGATTCAAAATATCCTAGAGGTACTCTAAATTGAAAGACAGCCCACATGAGATGTCAGGTGAGTTGATATTGATTAGGGAGCTGTCTCTATATAGGTGGTAGTTGAAACCAAGCACTGAGCCAGCTCTCACAGAAAGGTGTTTCCCATTAGACTTTCTACTCTTCAGTATACAACCCGGACATCCGACTAGTTTCAGATAAAGTAAAAATATCACTTGCACTTTTATTTTTCTCTCCTTTACCTTTAAGTACAAATGTACGTTTTTTCTTCTTCTTCAATTATAAGAACAAATTTAGAATAAGTCTTTAGTGACTATTGCCAAGTAATTGCAATATTCACCAAAGGAATCTTGTAATTTTTTGTATTCATTAGCAATTCCATTTGATATCCAAAATTTCAACAAAAGAAAAATTATATACTTGTTTGTCCAAGCTCAAGATTTTTTAAGACACTACAGAATTCATAGCTGCTGTGAAAAATAAAAGCAGTCTAACTCCTGGTATTTATTTTTCCAAAAAAATAGATTTGATTTTTTTCTTTTTTGTATGACTGTAATTTTTTTATTATTATTATTTTATATGAGAGGCAAGGATTTTTGCTATGAATTAAAAGTGTAGTTGTAGATAGAGAAATATTGGTTTTAATGTTTCTTTCCCTAAAATGTCTGCTAGAGTATATATGAAAATTCTACTTAGAATTATGATTACATTTTTTAAGAGAACTGGATTAAGATTAAATTGATTTGGTTTAGACAAGACTAACCATGCAAAATCTAATAAATAGTTAAAGTAAATATCACTGTAGTATAAATAAGAAAAATTGACTATGTACTAAGTGTAAACTCAGATAACATCTCATAGATTATTTGGTAAATGACTCAGAGAGCAAGGCAACAAAGACTATGTGAATGTTAACACACATACTAAAAGCTAACACAAGTACTGCAACCTCCAATAGATTTTTAATCAACTTTAAGCAAATGTAAAGAATAAAACTAATTATGGACACCATCTTAAAAAGCTTTCTTTTTTTATAATTTTTTTAAATGTAAGATTTGCTAGTCTTGCATGAACTATTTATTTTTCCAAAATCTATGAGATGTGAGATATTTTATTTCATGGGAGAATATAATACATTGGCTGTGATGCTAGACAAAAAAAGAGTTTTCAATCAGTCAAGATGATTACAAGTCAATTAGCAACAATTCAGTATTTGAAAATCTAGGTTTTAGTGATATCTACTCTATTTACTAGATTCTTCATGGTTAGTCATATTTAAGCCAAATCAATTTAATCTTAATCCAGTTATTTAATTTAGGTTTTAGCTGGAACTTTAATTAGTCATATGAAATTGAGGAAGTGAATTTATCATCTACAGCCTCAGTTTGCAGCATATTTATTCAGATAAATTTCTAAAGAAAGGAAAACAAGTTCATACATATAAAATAACTGTGAAAATTTTAATTACTTTGTGAATATGTTACGAGGATAATTATAATTTTGTTATTTGTTTCATAGAGTCAATTTCATATATTTTACTTTATTATTATTATAATTATTTTTTGGTCTTTTTGAGTCGGAGACTCACTCTGTTGCCCAGACTGGAGTGCAGTGGCGGCTGCCGGCCACCACAGCCTCGACCTGCTGGGCTCGGGCGATCCTTCCGCCTCAACCTTCCAAGTAGCCGGACCTGCAGGCGTGCGCTAACATGCCTGGCTAATTTTTGACTTGTTGTAGAGACCAGGTCTCGACAAGTTGCCCGGGTGGGTCTCAAACCCGTGGGCTCAGACAGTCCTCTCTCCTCGGCCTCCCAAACTGCTGGGATTACAGACTGAGCCACTGAGCCTGGCCTATATATTTTACTTTAAAGTCAGTGATAAAATGTTAAGCTTGCTGATGATTACTGAAGTCTCTGGCATAGAGATTTATTATTAAAAGTGATTTTATTTTATGATTAACATTTTTCACATAACACATGGAGTTATGCTGGATTAATCTCAATCAGTTTTAATTTAACTATTAGTAACTGAATTTGAGCTTCCTCGTCAAACATTCCAGTAATTATTGTCCTTTAGCATTATCTCTCTGTCTCTCTCTGTCTCTCTCTCTCTCTCTCTCTCTCTCACACACACACACACACATATACACAAATATCTTCTGAATTGTATACTGAAATTGTATAGACTTTTGACTGAGATTAATTGGTAATAGGAAAAATTTATTATTTAGGGATTTGTGATTGCCCACAGATTATGTTTTGAGTTTTGATTTTAAAATAAAGACAGTAATACTTAAGTTAGATAGTCTATGAAATGAGATAGGGATGAAAAAGTGAATGATATAACACCCAAGTCATAGCAGAAATAGAATGATTGTGTGTGTCCTCCATCCTCCACAAGCATACACAGCCTCTCATAACACAACATAAATACTAAATATAAAAGCTCCAGAAAGATGAAGTGGTAAGAAAAGTTAACTTTTACTCTTCTGTAACTTTACACATAGAGTTTGTTTGGAGGTTAGCTGGGAAGCACCACAGATGAGAAATGAGTTTGAGACAGTTTTACGGCAAAGTGTGATTTATGTATAAGTTCTTGAATTTTCTTCCCTCATTCACATCTCACCAATTAATTATCCTATGGATTGTTCCAAGCCTGGGAGAAAAGAAGAAATCAAAAGAAAGAGTGGAATGGCAAAAAGAAGGAAAAAGACAAGACAAACGCAGGAAGCAAAGACAAGCAAGAGGAAAGAAATAAAGAATAAAAATCCAGGAGAGAGTGAACAACACATTTAACCACTCTAAGTTCTAAGCCTCTTTGACATTTTTGCCTGTTGTATACACTCTCTGAGTTGGGCCTCTTGAATTTGGTTTCCTCTCGTAATGGGCTTTCTCATGAGATCCAGGTAGTAGCCCCACATGTAGAAAGATAGGTTAATTTGACTATTTTGTAAATTCTCCATGCCAGTGAATCATCGAAGTACTTTATCTAATATCTACCACCTAACATTATGCTCAGCTTCTCCTCCTTCAAATACAGACATCCAGATAACCAACCCCGACCCTCATCCCACACACACACGGACACACACACACACACACAAACACACACACACGTGTGTGCACAGGCACCCAGGTGTGCAGCACATATTATGTACACTAATGAATAAATAGTGAAGAGTCCATTAATGATTTAAGGACATTTGAAAAGTGAAAGTTTAGGGGGATTTGAGTAATTGGGGGGGGTTCTATCAACATGCTGTAGTTTAAAGTCTTTTTGTTTTCAGTTACTGTAGTTATATGATATATGCTTTAATGAATGCACGTCCCCTGCTTAGGCAATTGCTGCAAAAAACATGACTGTTAATTTATTAAAGGTATACTCATTTCTTTTCTGTCCTTTGCTCTAAATGCTTCTTATTTTGCTTATTTAGTATTGCAAGCAGGGGGAAAAAAGTAGGAAATTTATACACTAAAAAAACTTATTTCTTTTTTTTTTGGTTTTTTTTTTTTTTTTTTGACTTGGAGTCTCACTCTGTCGCCCAGACTGGAGTGCAGTGGCCGCTTCCGGCCACCGCAGCCTCGACCTGCTGGGCTCCAGCGATCCTTCCGCCCCAGCCTTCCAAGGAGCTGGAACTACAGGCGCGCGCTACCACGCCCGGCTGATTTTTTGATTTATTGTAGAGATGAGGTCTCGCTTGCCCAGGCGGGTCTATTTTTATTTTTTTTAGTTGGTGTCTCACTCTGTCACCCAGGCTGGAGTGCAGTGGCACGCTCACAGCCACCACAGCCTTGACCTGCTGGGCTCAGGCAT
>CAUYQG010173458.1:0-29073 GCA_963574415.1 Tarsius wallacei
GCAAATTAAAACTACACTGAGATACCACCTAACTCCAGTCAGAATGGCCATTATCAATAACTCAAAAAATAACAGATGCTGGAGAGGATGTGGTGAAAAGGGAACACTTCTACACTGTTGGTGGGAGTGTAAACTAGTGCACCCTCTGTGGAAATCAGTGTGGCGATTCCTAAAAGCTCTAAAAATCGACCTTCCATATGACCCCGCAATCCCCCTACTGGGTATATACCCTGAAGAACTCAAATCACTCTATAAAAAAGATACCTGCACACGTATGTTTGTCACAGCATTGCTCACAATAGCAAGATCATGGAACCAACCATGCTGTCCATCAAAAGAGGACTGGATTAAAAAAATGTGTTACATATACACAATGGAATATTACGCAGCCATAAAAAAGAATAAAATCATGAATTTCGCAGCAACCTGGATGGAATTGGAGTTTATAATACTGAGTGATCTCTCACAGAAACAAAGATCTCAGTATCACATGTTCTCACTCATAAGTGGACCTTGAACAACTATCGTAATACTATAAGAAAAGGATTGACAGTGGCGGGAAACTATGGGGGGAGCAGAAAGGGGAAGGGAGGTGGGATTAACGGTAGTCAATATCTGTCTGGGGACGAGGGGGCACACCTCATTAACAAGGGTACCTGCACAATACATATTTGCATACCTAACCCTTAACTGTATTCTACAATTTTAAAATAAAAAATATGTTAAAAAAAGAAGTGTCTCATTCTATTAGGATAAAGTCAAGGTCATCATAAGAACACTCTGCCCTTGTCTGAAGTGTGGCATGCCTCCCAGTTGCTACTCATTTTGCTTTTGCTTATTTCTCCTTCTTCTCTCCTTTCCTGGAGAATTTGACATCCCTCCCATCTGCTTCTCCCCCTGTCTCCCTGTCTCAGTCCAACTGATGCAGACATGGTCGTGGCCCGTTGCAGCCACCTCTCTACTCAGTCTTAGAGTCGGTCCTCCATGAACACTACTTTGCCTTATGGACTCCAATCATAGATAATTCCCATCACACGCAGGGACCAATCTCCTTCTTTTGGTTCTGGGGACCACTTGCAACCCGGCCTCTGCCTCCTCCCACTTCACCCTCCAACTACTTCCCTGCCTTGGCCACACATGCCCACTCTGCCCCAGGCTCATCCCACGTCAAAGCTCCCAAGGGCACTGTGTGGCCTTTTCACCGATGTGCTGGATTTCATCCTTCCCCACCACCTCTCCCCAAACAGCCTCATGCACATACATAAGTATATATGTGTTTAAGTATTTATCACTACAATTTTTAAAAATTAATAATATACTGTATCAAAACCATTGGATTGTATGCTTGAAATGGATGAATTGTGTGGTATGTGAATTATATCTCAATAAAGCTGTTTTAAAAAACAACAAAGCAAGTATTCTTATTCCCCGGAGGATCATGTCTGCCCCATGAGAACGTTAGTGTTCTTGGTTTGTCCTTGTAAAGGGAAAAGAGAGAATAGACAGGCTCTTTGTGGGCCTCTGTTCTCTGGGTGTCACATCTTCATCCCAGCCTGCTCGGGTGCTAAAGCTGAGTGATGCATTTACAGCTCTGCTGAGGCTGAAAGTGCCAGCCTTCCTGCCCAGCCTCCCCAGGAGCTGGGTTGCAGGAGGGACCCAGTGGTGGGCACCAACCAACAGACCCTGCATGTTGAAACACAAGCAACCCGTGTGGGCCAGGCTATTTTATAAACATGATTTCTTCTCAGCTTTAATCCAGTGGATTAAACACAGCTGTGTTCATTCTGCTGGTTCTTTCGTTTCAAAGCCACTTTGTACACTTTGATCTACAAAAATCCAGCCTGTTGGGGTGGAAGTTGTTCTTTTTAATTAATGATTTCCTCCTTCATTGCAATTTGTTCTAGATTTGTTCACTTTCAAGATGCCACTTGGGCATCTTCTCTATTTCAAGCAATGATGAAAGGAAAGCATCGGTTATATAACATGGTTTCTAGACCTGTGTGATTGGTGACTTCTTCTGACTTGCACCTTTTGCCTCTTTACAAACCTTTCCAAGGAGGTGATGGAAATGTATGCATAATGAGGGGAACGAGAAATGTGTTCTGTGGACAGGAGAACAATTGACCTGGTGCCTTTGCACTAAGCAAATCACTTCCTAAAGATCATGTTTAGTGCAGGAGTGGTCTACAAGTCAGCTCACCACCCCTGCTTCCTCTAAAAAATTGCTAAAACCATGACTGGGTGCAGGAGCTCATGCCTGTAATCTCAGCATTTTGGGAGACCAAGGCAAGAGGATTGCTTGAACCCAGGAGTTCGAGACCAGTTTGGGCCACATAGTAAGACCCTATCTCTATAAAAAAAGAAAAAGAAAAAGAAAAATTGCTTTATTTTTTAAAAAAAATTAAGTTGTTAAAACCAGCAGAGTCACTTTCTACTAAGATATTTGTACTTACTTCAAAACACTGATTCCAAGGACAAACAGCCATTTCTGGAGAACTTCCAATTCTTGATGCCCTAATCTCTCTGAAAGGCTTATATTTTCAACCAAGATACATACCAATCACAAGACTCTCTTTGCCTGATAAAGAAAAGATATTAAACCCTTTTCCAGTCTAGCCTCTGCCCACCCTGCAGGGTGATCATGCACATCAGGCACATCGCAGAGTCGCTGAGAGGCTTGCTGTCCAAGGCATGGGAGGATGAACCAGTATTGCTATATGAATAGGCATGAATTTATTTAAGTGTGTATACACACACACACACACACACACACACACACAACTGGCATATCCATCCTAGGACTTCACAGACATTGCTGCTTAGGATAAGGCTAAATAAGAAAGAAAATCAAAAAACAAAATTCATATATGAAGTCTATTTGTAGAAAAAATAGACTAACCAAGGTTGGCAAACTGTGGCTCAGGCAAAAGTTGACTCCTAGCCTGTTTTTGCACAGCCTATGAGCTAAGACTCTTTTCTTTCTAAAAGGGTAAAGAGGGAGAGAAAAAAAGAGAGCGAGATGAAAAAGATCATATTTGGCCCTAATGTCTCAAATATTTACTATATAACCCTTTACAGAAAAAGGTTGTTGACCTTTGAACTAAATAATCACAGTAAAGCACTAGGCAGATGCAGCTGCAATGTTGAAGATGGAGGGTGTGTAAGTGTGTGTGTGTGTGTGTGTGTGTGTGTGTGTGTGTGTGTGTGTGTGTGTACATTTGGTCGTTTGAGAAACACGGTGCTCAGGAAAGTTAGGTCAGAAGCCAGGGATGTCTAATCCAAATCTCTAGCACTTTTTAGCCCTGTGATCTTTGCTAAGCTATTTAACCTTCCTAAGACTTTACCTTCTGATATAAAAAATTGAGAGAGACCCAAACTTCATCTGTACGATGAGCATTTATGTATCTAATCCTGAATTGTACTCCACATCTCTAAAAGAAAAAAAGAAAAATTGGAACAATTATAATATCTGTTAAATAAATGTGAAAATAAATATAATTTAAGAGCTGCTGGAAACCCCCCAAACACTTTAAGCCTTTAGAGAGATGTGACTGTGATCTGAGTCACATGCAGTCACAACTTCTGTTTTTCAGATTATAGATTAACTCACTTTTTAATTTTAATTTTCTGTACAATATCTAGAAAGACTTGAACAGATTGTGTCCCTCTGGAGAGGGACAAAAGCCTTCTGCCTTCTTAATTAGTGACCCTTGTTATAGATTAACCTCCTCTTTATTGTCCCGCTTTTCTTAGACCAGATGACAGAAAACCCATGACTAGTATTCCCTTTGTAAAAAATGTTAAAGGCACCTTTTCCTAGAAGAAACACTGCCTATCTAGCCAATTACATTGCTTTAACCATGCTATACCCTATAAGAAAAATGTTATAATCCTGCCACAAACTCCTCTGTCTCTACTTGTATAAATGAAACCTTTACTTCCCTACTTCAAAACACTGATGACATTCCTTGGAGTTGGTGTTTCTGGGAAGGCCATCTCCAGGCTTTGTGCTTGAATAAACTCTCTTTAATTTAGATTTAATTACTTTAGGTTAACATAAGTATTATGTGAAAATCAACTGAGATAATACATAAGTACTTAGTATAACACCTGGTGTGTACTAGGTACCACACAATGTTAGCTACTGTTGCTACAGTTGTTTTCTTTTGAAATAAAGTTTGCTGTTTTGTTACATTTTGTTTCCATCGCAGGTATTTGACAACTATTTCATTGTTTTGGAGGAATTTCTCAGAGACAACTATGATGGTGTTACCGTTGGCTTGCTTATTTCTTTTATGCGTTCATTTGTTAATTTCTTCATTTATTTTACTTAATATGTCAGTTTGGTCCTCCAAGAGGCAAATGCTGAGGTGGAGTTAAGAATGCAAAAGGATTGTTGGGAATTAACCCCTGTGAAAGACGAGAGGAAAAAGTGGGTCGAACGGGAAGCACCTTCAGATCATGATGCACCTGACAGGGTCTCAGTCAATCACACTGGGGGGAGTTCCCACACTGGGTAGAAACTCTCAGGCACCAGTGCCCCACTGTGTTCAGCCATTGTCTGGGGGCACTCAGAAGGAGTGTGACAGAGGCTGGAGGTTCTACACGCTGGAAGGCAGCAGCCCACTGCATGCTTGCAGGGGAGCAGCAAGTTTCTCTTGCAGAGACCTCGCTGTGCTTTCTCACGGCTGTCACAGTTCACTCCTTTCTCCCTGGGTCTTCACTTCTCCACATATGTGCCTGTAGCCCCACCCCCAGGCCTCCAGTGGGCTTGTTTCTGGGAATAAGGAGGTTGCAAGTGGTACTCCTTTTCTCCCTCCTCCACTATCCATCATCAATCCCTCTCATCCTCAGCCACCACCTTGGCAGTCTGGGGTGGGGATGGGAGAATTCCCCTGGTGGTGTGACATAGACCCTCATACCAGGATGATGGACCCTTGGATCATGTCCCTTCTCAGGCTGCAATTGCTGCATGTCCCCATTCATCATCAAAGTGGATCAAGAGAACACCAAGAAGTTCACATAAGTGCATCACCCGCGTTCCACATGTATTCCTTTCAGCCCTACTGTGTTGAAAGCAGCCCTGCTCCTTTCAATGTTCAGAGTCGACAACCTCTGCCAAGATGGAAACTCCTCTTTTACCTACTGATCTCTGGGTAAAAGGAGTCCAAAGTGCTCTCCAGGCCGCTGGAGTTGGTCCTTCCGTGGAACTCTTGCTGCTTTTCCTAGCAGCAAAGGAGACCTTTTGAAAACCAGAACAACAAACCCTAAAGAGCCCTGACATGCATGGAAGGGAAGCAACAGTCTCCCGGTTAAGTCTTTGGAAGGATATTTATCCTGGATCCTCTGAGAAGCAGATGCCAAGGTGGGATTAAATTTATTGGGAGATAAAGGGTTATAAACCTTAGACCAATGCAGGTCTGATGTGGGTGAAGGAGAGAGAGAAAGAATGAAGACTGGGTGGGAAGTATCTCAGACCACAGCACAGTTTCAAGAGAGGTCTGGCCAAGCTGATGGTGAGTTCTAGAACCAACTATGCATTAGAAATATCCTATGGAAGATGAAAGAGGAAATAGGACAAAGTAGGAAAATCCTTTTAGTTGTCACAGAGATCTGACATCCATGAAAGAATGAGGCGAGGGAACAGCATTACATGGAAACAGACCACTGGGCCCATGGACACTGCAGGTTTGACCAGTCCACTGGGGGCTCCCGAGTAAAGACTGCAGCAGGGAGTGGCTTTGCACGGGGTGGACATGCCCGGGACCCAGTGTCCTGAATGAGCCTGGCCTCAGCCCAAAAGCTGGGGTTGACCCGAAGTTGCTGAGACCTAGAGGCTGCCAGCTCACTGCACATTTGAGCTGAAGGGCAGGGTCTTTTTGTAATCGGTGCTCACTGCATCTTTTTAAAATTAATACATAATATTTGTATTATTTAAGGAAGTATGTGTGATATTTTGTTGTTTGCATAGAATGTGTTCTCCTTCAAATATGGGAGCTAAAAAAGTTAAATCTCATGGAGGGAGAGAGCAGAATGATGGAGCCAGAGACTGGGAAGGAGTGAGAAGAGGAAGAGAGGTTGGTTAATGGGTACAAACATGCAGTTAGGTAGATGGAGTAAGTTCTAATGTTCAATAGCAGGTTCTTTCCAGAAGGGAGATTCAAGCAGCACCCTCCATGACTGCCACACTCAGCATTATGACAGCATCCTTGTCTGTTTTTCTGCCAGTATTAAGTTAAATGGCTGCTTATTTTATTTGTAACGAACAAAAGAAGGTTGAAGGCCAGGCACGGCGACTCATACCTGTAATCTCATCACTTTGGGAGGCAGAGGCAGGAGGATTGCTTGAGCCCAGAAATTCAAGACCAGTCTGGGCAACATAGCAAGGCTTCATTTCTACAAGAAATAAAAAAATTAGCTTTTCTGGAGAAATTCAAATCATTCTGCAAAAAAAGATACCTGCACATGCATGTTTATTGCAGCACTATTCACAATAGCAAAAACATGGAAACAACTGTGCAGTCCATCAGAATGGGACTGGATTAAAAAATGTGGTACATATACACAATGGAATATTACATAGCCATAAAGAAGGACAAAATTATGGACTTCACAACAACTTGGATGAATTTATAGTCTATCACACTCAGTGATCTATCATGAAACAAAGAACTGAGTACTACATGTTCTCACTCATAAGCAGACCTTCACATTTACCATCATACTTTAAGAAAGGGATTGGTATAACTGGAAACTGCTGGGGGATGGTGGAGACACATAACATCAATAAGGGTATCTGATCTCAAACCACGCCAAATGGGGACCAAAAGGAGGTCCAAACTTTACCTGTACGATGACCACTTATGTACCTAATCTTGAATTGTACCCCACATTTTTAAAATAAAGATAAATAAAAATTAGGTAATGAAATTTAGAAACTAAAAAAAAATTAGCTTGGCATGGTGGCATGCACGTGTCATTCCAGCTACTCAAAAGGCTGAGGTGGAAGGATCGCCTGAGCCTAGGAGGTCAAGGTTTCACGCAGTGAGTCTTGATCGTGCCACTGCGCTCCAGCCTGGGTGACATAGTAAAACCCTGACTCACTAATGCAAAAAAAAAATGTTGAATATTTTTAGTGCCTATTTACAAATATTTATATTGCTTAGAAGAGTTCTCCCAAAATGAAATTTCACAGTCAAAAGTATGACCATTTTTAAGATTCCTGGTACATAGTGCTAATTTTTTCTCACACTATCGGAACTATTTTGTGTCTCACCCAGCAATATAAGAGCTTGTTTAGTTCCTTGAAAAAGACTGGCTTAGGGTAGTCCAGTTTAAAGAAAAACAAACAAACCAAGCTTTCATCATGATATTTATTGCAACTTGAATGGGATCTTTGAATATTAGGGAGGCTGAACATTTCTTTCTCAATGTTGTTAAACCAGTAGTGGTTTTGTTCAAACCTTGTGAGTCTGTGTCTTCTGAGAGGCCAATGCCAAAACAGGATTAACCCTGTAAGGAATTCACTAAGGCACTGCCCAGTGAGGGGAAACTTTGAGGGAGCTGGGAAGATGGGGTGGTAGGTGCTGTCAGAACACAATGAAGGTTTAGCCCTGCATGAAGGAAGGCGAGAGAAAGGGAGCAAGGATTGGGAAAAACACCTTCAGCTGCAGTGCAGTCTGGGGGAGTCCAACGAGGCCATCGGGAAGTCCTGGGGCCAACACTGACGATCAGATGAGTTCCACATCTCCTAGGAATGGCCTGCCTTATCTGAGACAAAGTAGCAGACACTGGTAGCCATGTTTGCTAATTTCTGCTTGCCAGTATAGTCTCACAAAGTACTTGAAGCCTTGAAGACAGAACGGGATAGAGCACATGGCCTGAGTGACTATATTCCTTAAGAGATAAATAATCCCAGTCCTGGCATTCCCATACATAAGATAATGTCTGATGAGACCAGTGATTATGCCTCTGTCATCTATGACCAGATGCAGTCTTACACTCAAACTAATATGACTTTGCAGGTGCTGAATCTTCACCACCAGTATATAAACTGTGAACTGAAATACTGTGATGGAGGAGTCTGATGGAACCACTCAGAAAGACTCTGCCCAGGCTGTAGGCCTCTGTCTATGGTCCTCAGTAAGACTTTTGAATAAAATAACTTCTTTTTGAGTCATAGTCTCACTCTGTCACCCAGGCTGCAGTGCAGTGGCACAATCATGGCATCACAGTCTTGATCTCCTAGGCTCAGGTAATCCTCTCTCCTCAGCCTCCTGAGTAGCCAGGATTACAGGTATGCACCACCACACCCAGAATTTTTTTTATTTTTTGTAGCAATGAGGTCTTGCTATGTTGCCTTAGCTGGCCTCAAACTCCTGGGCTCAAGCAGTCTTCCCGCCTCAGTCTCCCAAAGTGCTGGGATTACAGGCATGAGTCTTCACACCCAGCCAGTAAAACTAACTTTAAAGGCTTGAGGCTTGATTTTTCTTTCTTTCTTTCTTTCTTTCTTTTTTTAGTAGACACTTAGTATCCCTATCGCCTTCAGTCTCTGGTTGGAAGCAGCCTACAGCAAGTGAGACTTCACTGCAAATTGGTGATAAATTTGGTGACAAATCATTTGATGACCACAGCCCTTGGTTAATTATTCTCCCCATGGTTGAAGATCTGAAATGTTCATCTCCATGTATATCACAAAATTTTTCATGTGTTTTGTCTACTCACCTACAGGTACCTTAGTGTTAATTAATTTATATGAATTTTTAAAATCATTACTAGCTGTTTGTCCAAAACATCTAAGATACTTTCCCCCTATTTATGCTTTTTCCAATTTTATGCAGATTTTTAGTCAAATTTATCTATTTTTCTTCTTTTTTACATTGCAAAATCAACAAATAAGTTCATTTGGTTTGAATTTTTATATTTAACTTTTAAACAGTTTTAGGATTTATTTTAACATAGAGTTTAAAGTTAGGTATAAACTGTTTTGAAGTTCCAAATCACTAGCCATTTTTCCTCCAACTCTTTGCTGAACAATCCTTTCCATCATTGATTCGAAATCTTACTTTTATCAAATACTATATTCTTAGAAATAAGTTTATCTGACCTAAGTTGTATGTCATGTCTATTATTTCCCCAGCACCCCAATTCATATCTGATGGCAGCTCAGCAACAATGTCACATGAATTGCATGCTTCTTATGTGTGGGACGCTGTGCTAAGAACTTTAACTGAGTATCTCATTTAATTCACACAACCAACTTACACCATGGATCTCTTCATGTCTTCATCCTGTAGAAGAGGAATCTAGGGCTCACAGGACACGGCTGACTGCAAACCTCCTCCAGCTGGCAAGTGACAGCCACAGAAAGGTGGTCCTGATGGCTGCATCACTTTCCAGCCTGAGACAACTGTGACTCTTCTATCATGTCCTCAACACCTCTATGTGCACAGATGTATCTGTGACCTCTGCATGCTGCCCCACTGACCGAGCTGTCTCTCCTAGAGCAGTGCATCATGCTTTTATAGACCAGCAAGGTCCTTACTAATATCTGGTTGGACAAATCACATCTTTTCTTCTCCTCCTTCTTCCTCTCCTCTTTATTTCTCAGTGTCTTCCTGTGTGGACATGAGCTAAACTCCAGTTAGATGGGTTTAAACTATTGAACTGTTTAAGTATGTGTCTTAGTTTTCTAGGGCTGCTGTAACAAAACCAGAAACAACAGAAACTTATTCTCTCACAGATTGAGAAGCTAGAAGTCTGAAATCAAGATGCTGGCAGGCCATGCTCTCTAAAAGTTTTAGAGGAGAATATGCCTCAATGACTTTCTCTTGGTTTCTGGTGCTGCCAGCAACCCTTGGTATTCCTTGACTTGTAGATGCATCTCTCCAATCTCTGCCTCTGCCATGTGTGGTGTTCTCCCTGGTCACCTCTAGGTGTCTCTCTTCCTCTTAAAAGGACACAAGTCACATTGGATTAGAGCCCACCCCACTCTAGGAGGACCTCACTGCAAGAAACTGAATTATGCAATGACCCTACTTTCAAAGAAGGTCATATTCTGAGGTCCCAGAAAGGACGATAATTTAGGGGAGAAGGGCCCTACTCAACTCCCTATATGTACTGTATAGAAAGAACTGTGTGGAATGTGTACACAAGACTGAGGTCAATTTCTATTTCTCAGATTTCTACAGAGGCAACAGAAGAACACAGGAGATGCCTGTGGCCTTTTTCTTCACCCCGCAGTCATGCACTTCTCTCCAGTGCGAGGTGGAAAAGAGAAAGGAGCCTGCATAAGAATACCCTTTGAGATGCTATCATTTTCATCCTTGCCCCCATGTAAAGGGGTCTTCTGCTGTGTCCTTGATTCCCTGTGCTCAGGACAGTGGGCTCAGGCCTGATCTAGCCATCTGGAGGCCCTGGGTAAGTGAGTGCTCACTTAACGCTCCTTGGTACAGTTGTCCTGAGCTTCTGGCAGGGCCTGAGGGGACCTGAGGGGTTAAGAAGCTGGACTGTGGCCCCAGGTGCCGGCTAAGGTCTCCAGGCCAGCTTTTGCAGTAGCAAGGCTGATCAATGATGTCCATATGTGTGAATCCTGTGTCTGACTTCCAGCTGTTTGGGACTTGACAGTGAGCTAAATTGGAGAGGTGGCAGGAAAGGATTGGCATTTGGGGGCCAGAATTTATGTGTGAGGGGAGGGAAGCTTATGATTGGGACAAGGATGTGGCTTTAAGTCTTACTGTTTACAAGCTCAGTCCCTTGACCTTGGTGGCATCAGAGGGACAGGACTAGGGCTCACTAGTGACAGGCAAGGACTTGAATAAGAACCCTGCTCAGGTCTCACCTTGACCTGACTTACCCAGGTCCAACTGGGCCATGGCAAGGACTGGGAAACCAGAAAGAGAGTCTTTGTGGCCCAGCCAGGCTGAGCTGCCAGGCACAGGCTGTTAGGCAGGAGCATGTGGGTGCTTTTATTAGTTTTCCCTGGTTTCATCGCCAGGTTGGTATTTATACTAGGAGCTATTTTGGTATTTCCTCTTCATCTTGTCTGACCTTCATCTAAGGTGAAGGGGGACTTCTCTAGTCATTATGTGACTTCTTCTTGTTTGCTCTGAAACCCAGAAATGTGTCCTGATGAGTCTGGACTTTGGAAACGAGAGCATGACTTTGCCCATGGGATACAGATTTTATTAACAAACACATGGATCTGTATAAAGAGCCATCTCAGAGAGGGAAATGCAAGAGAGAAGTTGAGTGACATTCATGAGCATCTAAAGGCCAAGTAATCCTTACCTGAGACATACATTTGGAGTGTTCGGGTGTAGGAAGGGGATGACATGGGCACTGCAAGACCTAGGAAAACAGTGAGAGAAGTTTCAGGATGAGATGGAACTAGAGAGGGAGATGATTTCAGGCCCAGCTCACTCCTGCATGGGGTCTCCAGCTCTACAGAGCGCATGCTAAGCACAGGCAGGGTTTGGGGGAACAGCAGACGGCAGAAGTATTGGTCCCACCAGGCTACCGGGCACTTCACAGTCATCAACAGCAGCTGCTATTCAGGAATCTGCTTAGGCTGATTCTCCTGCCAAATAAATGCTGAGAAGGAGAGATAAATTAACCTCTAGGAGTGAGATTTCACTGGTTGGAGCCATTCTAAGCAAGAGGCAATAGCAGCATTGCCCCAGGTGCTATCACTAACCAGCCTGTGTTCAATGCTGCACCCAGGGGCCAGGAGCATGAGACTCAGAGAAGGGGAAATTAAAAGTCTTTATATACTGAGAATGTTGAAAAAGGAACCCAAATCTAAGACCTGGTGATTGGGGTGTCATTATAACTTCTGAAGTTTTGCAAAAAAACAGGTATATTTCAGATGTTACTCTTTGATAGAGGAAACGTCTATGTTTGGTTGCTTTTCTTTGTATCAGACAGCTATTGCTGCAAAAATACTAAGTAACAAGCAAGCCCAGAACCTTGGTTTTTATTTATTGTTCACAGATTCGTGTGCAGGCTATGGTTCTACTGGACTCAGTTGAGACTGGCTGAGCTTGGCTCCAGACTATGGGCTTGGCTTGCGTCCACTCACTGAATCTTATTCTTCTTAGAATGGTGACTAGCTGGGAATGTCCCTTTTATAGCAGAAGAACAAGAAATCAAGCCAAATAATGTACATGTGCGACCTCTATTCAGATCCTGTTGGCTTACATTCCAATGGCCAACAAAGCAAGTCCATGTGACAAAGCTCTAAATCAACTGAAAATAGATTGTCTTCCATACTATACACATACATATTCAATATCCAATTCTTAGCTATATGCAATATATATCCAATGTGTATTCTACCAGTGATCACATGGAAAAAGTTCTGAATGCATAACCCATTTCAAAGAGAGGATGAAGGACTGGGACCCTTATTCCAACCTAGCACTCTCCCAGTAGATTTTTTTTCAAATCATTTTAGAGCTGTAGGCCTTGATTATGGGCACAAGGCACAAATGCCTGCAAGAGCAAAATCAAGAAGAGCTTTCTTTCACATTCCCTCTGTCTGTCTTCTTTCTTTCAGATATATGCATCTCTAGGATGGCCTTTGGAAATGTTGCTGGCTTTGCATTTTTGGAGTGTCTTGGTGCAGTCTTCTCATCACATTGCAAAGCCTTTGGGGAACTCGACTAGACATAATTTAAGAGTAACTGAAATAGAAAGTATATTTTCAGCCTAGGGCTCAGTATGTCATGGGGTAACTTTGACTAATATTCTGCTCTGCACCATTTCAAAGCCATCCTGGGAAGAAGCTGGACTGATCACCAGAAGTTCCAGGAGGATACACAAGAGAGAATGGTTGAAATTAGGAAGTGGCTTCATGAAGATAACAGGGTACTCAGTGCCCAATGGCTGTTCTGTCTTGGAAGGTCAGCCACAAACCCCTGCTGCACCAGAATCCTGGTTGTTAAGCTAAGTAGGTGGAGAGCACAACAACAAGCAGGGTGACTGCTTATTCCTCACCCACATTTTCACAGAGGGGAGATGTATCAGTCAGTGTGGGCTGGGTTATGCTGCACTAACGAACAAGTACAAAAATCTCAGGGGCTTAAAAACAACAACACATGTTTATATCCTGCTTACCGTACATGCTTGTCACAGGTCAGGTGGCTGCTCTGTTCCACCTTGTCCTTACTCAGGGGCCCAGGATGAGGGAAGAGACTCCAGTCAGAAAAACATTGTTAGTCACATGACAATTCATGGATTCACTCTTAAAGGCTTCCACCCAGAATTTATACAAATCACTCATGCCTTTTTGTCCCAAGGCAGTCACTTGACCACACTAACCTTAAACATGTGATCCTACCATGTGCCCAGAATGTTAGGAATAGCCCTGTGACTACTATGGAAAAGAACTCCCAAAGAAGAGAATGTCTAGGAGATTCTCCTTCCTCATCACAATTCACTCACATGTCCCAAAGATTTCTCTGACTGGTAAGACTAAAGAAGGAAGCAGTGACTGACTTTGGCTCCACGAGGGTCAGGTACAGGTCAGGACACCCATCTCCCGCTGTCCTCCCAAGCAAGGGATATGGTTGACAGTCTGAGTCATCGGGCTCTGCAGACCCAAGCCTCCTCCACATGAGTCAACTCAAGGACTAGTTTGTGAAAGAAGCTGCCAAGAAGCCAAGTGGGAACCATAAATCCAAACTGAACTCTCCAATATAAATTTACCTCTCAGACAACCAACAGATGAACAAAATCTCGTTTGTTGACTTCACAACTCAATCTCTATGGCTTTTGTGTCTTATTTCTCAGTAGGTTCTTAACTCGCAGGAAATTTAAGGCTTACGAGTAATTACCACCCTAGACCACAACAAGCCCCTCATCATTATTTTGCTTTTTCCATTTGTAAATAAACTTTTTTGTTAAAGTTTCATTAAAGTATAACACACATGCAGAAGGATGCACAAATAATAAGTGAACAGATGAATGAAACTTCATAATGTAAACACATCATATAATCAACACATAGATGGCCAACAGAACATCATTTAGATCAAGAAGCAGAACATTCCCAGCATCCCAGAATCGCCTCTCTCATGTTCACTTCAGTTAACTAGCCCCTTCCTCCTACTATTCAGACTTTGAACACCATAGATTAGTCCTACCTGTTTTTGAACTTCACATAAATGGAATTACACAGTTTATACCACTGGTGTCCGGCTTCTGCTGTTTGATATTGTATCTGCAAGCTTCGTTTATGTTTTTGTGGTAAATTGTTTCCATTTGTCCATTTCTATCGCTAGATGAGATTCCACTGTATATAGTTTTTCTTTTTTTGATGGGCTTGTGGGTCAGTTCTAGTTTTTTACTATTGTGAATACCCTCGTTATGAGCACTTGCATGTGTGTTTTTTGGTACCATTCTTATGAGGAGGACAAAAAACCACAGAATTTATTTATTTAAAAATTGTATACTTATTTTAAAATTGTATATTTTTAAACATATCTTTTAAACTTCAGTCACCTTCAAAGTACTCTTTATTTGATGCAATATATCTATCGAGACGTTTTTTCCGCTGCTCAAAACAGTTTTTGAACTTGTCAATTTTGATGCCTTTTGGTGCTTCTGCCATTTTTTATTTCACCTCTTCTACATCCGCAAATCATTTCCCTTTGAGGACTTCTTTTATCGGGGAAACAAACAAACAAAAAGTCTCTCAGGATAAGATCAGATGAATAGGGAGGGTGAGGCATGGAGGTCGTGCCATTCTGGGTTCAAAACTGCTGAACACTCAGTGTGGCATGGGCAGGTGCATTGTCACGGTGGAAGAACCAGTCACCTGTTTGCCACAACTCAGGATGTTTTTTCCACAACGCAGCTTCTCACAAAAACACTATTTTGTACACTGATGTCAATGGGTTCTTAGAACACTCACCTAGTGGGGGAAGCCTGTACTACAAGGGCCCACCCTCCAAAAGATAATTCCAGGGTTTTTTGGGTTCCCCCCTTGTATGTATTTCTACTGGGTACCTACCTAAGAGTGGAATTGCTGGAGAACAGGGTATAAGAGGACATGTGGTCATTCCATTTCCAAACTGGTTGTGCCCATTTACTCTCCCACTGGCAGCGAGAGATCTAACAGCTTTGTATCCTCACTAATACTGGCTCTTATCTGCCATTTTTGTTAAAACAAAAATGTGGTGGGTGTGTTGCAACAAGTCTTTGTAGCTTTATGTTGCATTTCCCTGATGGCCAATAAGGATGGGCATCTTCTCATGTGTGCACCGGTTATTTGGATAACCTCTTTGGTGAAATACTTGGTCGTCTTTTGTCCACTTTCTATTGGGTTTTCTCTTTTTCTTATTGGTGTGTAAGTGTTCTTTATATCTTCTCTGTGTGAGTTCTATGTCAGATGTATATCTTGGACAAGCTTCTGCTCTCCCATGGCTTACTATTTCCCCATCATCCTTTATTTTCCAATTTTAGTTAATAATAACTCAGACAGAGGTGTCCCCCTCACTCCCTGGGAATGACTCATCCTAGGTCTCTCTATGCATCAGCTATGGTGCATTCTGGCCTTATTCTTCCAGTTGTAACTCAGTACCCTACAGGCTGTTTTGTGGATAGGCTGGTCAGCCCAAGCATTCCTCCTGCCTCACTAGTTAAAGCCCCCAGTCCACTAAAATGTGTAACTTCTTAAGTGGGAGCCTAATGGGAAATATACTTTTTACTCAGACGTATTACCTACAACTCATATCCATCTGCCATAAATCCGGGTATCTTCAGAGTTACTTCCATTGAAATGACTCTGTTTCTATCATGAGAGCCTAGGAATCTGTCTGACTCAAGAGTAACAAGAAAAAATATTTTTTTTCCTCATACTGGAATCTTCTCTAAGGAGCCCAACTCACCCATGGAACTTCCAAGTCACTTATACAGGAAAGCCAAAATGGGACAAATTTTGGTTCTTCAAGGAAGGAGCAAAAGAAGAAAATAATCTCCCTTGTTTTAATGTGAGAGGGGAGTCATATTGACTGCCTGAATGCAGGGTGGGCATTTGAGCATGGAGCATTTTTCCTACTGAGGGTCGATGGGGGAGAAATTCCAATTTGAGAATAATGATGTTTTTTCCGTGATAGTCCACCCAAGTAGGACGTCGACTGCCAAGGTGACAACCAAGACAGTAACAGACAGCAGATAATGGGCTTGTGAGGAAAAGCAAATGAGCAAATTGCCCCTCAGTGGGCACGGCTGAATGAGGAGAGCACTCATGGAGGGCATCACTGGAGACCCCATTAAACACACCCTGGAGTCCCCATCAACCCCAGGACTGTTTCAGAAAACCAGTCTCAACTCCTGGGGTCTGCAAAGCATGCTTTGCCCTTGCTGTTCTAACAAAGCCCACAGCCATGCCTGAGAATTCCAGCTGGAGGGGACTGCCAAGCAGAGGTGATGTCCTGGCCTTGGGAATTCCCCAGGAAGCCCACAATGCCCTGCCTGGGTCATGGGTGCAAGGACATTTCTCACAACAGGGGACACTCCACCCTGGCCAGACAAGAACACAATGAAAAAGGTGGGTGGTGTGGCTAGTGCCACCTCTAAAGCCGTCCACAAAACCACACTTGCCATAAAACAAAACACTGATTGGAAAATCCTAATATGGTTATGTTTTGTTTTGATTTTTGAGACAGTGTCTCACCTGTTGCTCAGGTTGGAATGCAGTGGTGCAATCATAGCTCACTGTAACCTTCAACTCCTGAGCTCAAAGGATTCTCCTGTCTCCGCCTCCCAAGTAGCTGGGACTACAGGCATGTGCCACCATACCTGGCTAATTTTTGAATTTTTAAAGAGATGGGTCTCACTATGTTGCCCAAGCTGGACTTGAAGTCCTGGCCTCAAGAGATCTTCCTGCCTTAGCCTCCCAAAAAGCTGGTATTGCAGGAGTGAGCTATCGTGCCCAGCCCACATGTGGTTTTGAAGAGAGGTCTTTTTATTTCTTCTAGAGACCTGGAGTAAATAAATAAACTCATTATGTTGCCAAGTGTGGGAAAGTTTCTTCTCTTCTTTTACCCACCACATGTGCAATTCCCTGCAGTTAGGGGCCTGCATCCCCAGCATGGAGAGGCCCCCCGAGGGCAGGGGACCCCTGAGCTGTCAGTACCAGGCACAGCTCTCACCCTGCCCCAGACCCAGCCTTGCCTTTATGGCTCCTACCACAGACGCCACCTGAAACCCTTACCAGAAATCCTTCCCAAACCATGTGCTTTTTAAATCCAGATGCAGCTGTAAATGGATACTGCTTGGTTTTTATATAGAATTTCCACATACCCAATTAAGATTCTATCATGGGCTTACAGATTGACATTTACTAGAGTAGGAAAATAAGAAAAATAGATTTCCATTGCAGATTTGCACTCGATGGAGCTGGAGTAGCAGGGGGAAAATGACATTTTTGTCTAATCTAATAAATGCCTCAATCCAATAATCTAGGCAGTCTCTGGGGTAGCTCAGGCTCTTTCACCTCATGTGGTCTTCCATGACCCCATGTGCCTGCTTCCCTCCAAGGTGGTTTCTGAGAAGAAGAGATATAAATGATACTGCAGGGCTGGGAGAAAGGGCAGCCCAGGCCTGGGTGGTCCTTGGTGTGCATTGTCTGATGGTCCTTGACAGGTAATTGGTCTGGTTTTGTCTCGAATATTCTGCAGATTCTGCTGCCCAAGTCTCTGGCTGCCACACTCGTGGTCTGGTCTGCTCGCAGTGTGGTCACAGCCCAGTAGCTCTCTCTACTGACTGGTACATCTCAGTCTCCTTGGTGTGTCCCTGAGTCTGATGATGGTGCCCATTGTCTTTAGCCTAGATGTTTGACCTGTGTCTGCCCACAGGGTCCTTTCTCCCCACTTCGGTCACTTCTTTGGGAAAATTCCCAGCCAAACTTCAGTTACCTCTGAGTGCCCCACAGGTATGAGCAGGAATTTTTATCTGCCTTCCACACCCTAGAGGAAGCCAAGGGCCTCTTGGAAGTGTTGGTCTGGGGGTCGTTCTCTATTTGACCATGCATTCTCTTTCCCAAGTCCTTAGCCTCAATTGTGATGCCTATCTGACTAATTTTTTCTTCCCTCTCCTGCCTTTTTGGGGGGATATCTACAGCAGAAGGATAGACCCAGGAGCCGATTGTTAAATTTTCAGGGATTTTGCAAGCTGAAAACGCAGGCATTATTAAAAAGTAAATCATATAAATTCATGATTAGATAAATATTACTAAAAGTAAAGGCAATAGATACCTAAAACTCATCACTTTCTAATTATTTTACTGTTATTGGTGTTTTTGAGGTTGTTGACACCTATTGTATCTCGAGGGTGGAAACACTGTACAATATGGCCACTAGGAATCTCTTCCCAAGGTTGCATTCAATCAGGTTACATTGGCAATTTGAAATTGGCCATGGTAAGAGTATTTACACCAAGGACATTGACAAATGCCACAGATTAGGATTGATTTATTGTCTTGTTAATTGTCTAGACTTAAGAAGTGATAGAGGAAATGTTAATAGGTAATACAAAACTAACATGAAAGTATGTCATATCTAAAGCCATCATATTTTGAATAGTACAAAAACTTAAGGATATAGTCTTCCAGTGTTGGAAAACTCAGCAATTCACTCACATCATTGACAAGCAAGTGAAGCTCTGAAATTCATCTTCATGGTTTCACTTCCTTCTTATTTGTTAACATAAATGAAATATCAACCAACATTCATGTCAGAACTACACTTATCTAAGAATTGTAACCACAGGTTGACTACAGATACAAAAGTTAGGTTGAAAAAAGCAATAAAATCATTCTGTGAGAATCAATTAACTATAAGAAATTTATAATAGAAAGTATTCTATAATTTAGTGTTATTTGTAAATATTTGCCGCATATTCTTTATATCATAAATTTATAATGAAGTTAGGTTCACATGCACACATTTTTTCTAGACAACCAGTTGCTAATCCTTCACCAGCACATCATACCACTGGTGTGTTGGCTACAGTGAGAGACAAACCAGCTTACTAGTAAGGAAACAAATTGAGATGCATTTTTAAAAGGCTGTATCTGCTAAAGGCCCAGAAAAGCCATGTAAAAAATGATTAGACTCTAAGATCAGTTAGGAACAAAAACAAAATTTTAAAAAAAAGAGACTATAACTGAGTCTAAAGAAATATTATTATACCTCCCTACCCTTTTCCACCTCTTAGACTGGGAGAACAGAAATTAGAAAGAAGAAAGGAAGGGGATATTATACCACATTATAATTTTAATTTTCACTTCCCAGATGACTAATGAAGTCAAGCACCTTTTATTTGCTTCTTGGACATTTGGTTTCCTCTTTTGTGACATGCTTGTTCAAGTCTTTTCACCATTTTCCTATGAAGTTGTCTGTCTTTTGCTTACTGATTTCTCATTTTTTTATTAATCTCACTTGGAAAGTTTTTTAATGGATGGACATTTGCCTGATTACTAATTTTTTATACTTACAAAGTTGCATTGTACATTTCTGTGTATGTATCATTTGCGTGTATGTGAGCATTTCTATAGGCTATTTTCCTAGAAGTAGAATTACAGGGCCCAAGGACACTTGTTTCTAAAACATCAGCGGATAATGCTAAATTGCCCTTCAAAAATATGATGCCAATTTATAATCTCCAAACCAGGCTGCTTACTTCTTATATTCTAGTGGCCAACATTGGATAGTATCAAATCTGATGAGCAAAAAACATTATATTTACTCATTCTTCTTATTTCTTAATAAATTCCAAGTTTTTGAATATTTTCCTCTGTTTTTGTTTTCTATGTTGCTTGCTTAACTTGCTGAAATGCCATTTTTCTTTTTATTTCTTTCAACAATGGTGGCTTTTGACTTATTATATGCTTTAATCTCCCCCTCTACCAGCATATTTTTGTTTAAAAGATAACACACCATTTTTATCTCTTTAAGAATAGAAAGCTACCTTTTTATAAGATTTTCCTTTGCTCCATGAAATAAGTTTATCCCAAGATGGAGATTTTCCTCTTGGTTGTTTTAACAACAACACTTTTACATTTTAAGTATTTATCCGAGGTCCTTGTTTCCTGTCATTCTCTATTTGCCTCATTCTTGAAACTTGGATATTTCATTTTATCAATGTAATTAGGAATATTGAAGACCTGCTTGTTTTGTTATGAAAATTATCAAACATCACAAAAGTGTCTCCACAATGACCCCCATATACCCATCACCCAGATTCATATATTATCAGGAAATTGCCATAATTCATTTATCGGTTTTCCTCCCGCCCTCTCTCTCTCACTCCCTCCCTCCTTTCTTTCCTCATTCCCTCCCTTTCTTCTTTCCTTCTTTCTGAAATATTTTACAGCAAATTCTAGATGTCAGATCATATCATCCTTACCCTCTTCAGTATGCGCTTTTTTTTTAATTGGCATTTTCTTTCATAATGACAATGCTATTAACACTTAATATAATTGATAAAGATGATTCTTTGATATCATTTAATACCCATTTCAAATGTTCCTAATTGCTTCGAAAAAGACTTTCATAAAGTCTGTTTGAAATGGTCTGCTTTTAAAATCTATTCTCATTTGCATATTTGAATATGGTGGGCTCTGTGCTATGCTGGTCTAGGCCTAGAGAAGAAATTGAATGGAGGGACAGTCTCTGCCCCCAATTGCAGCTAATTCAGCTGTTCCATCTCTCCTCACTCTGAGTAAATTGCAGAATGATACTAAAATTAGGAGTAAGTGCTTATGGACAGGTCTTAGGATGCATATGTGATTCACCACCTTCATTTGCTAAGTGATCTTGTTAACCTTTGTATGTTTCAGCTGCCAGTCAGCCCCAGGAAAAACCCAACCACACAGCCAGCCCAGCGCTTAGGCTGGTGATGACAAAGTATTTTTTTTAAGTTTATATCATATCCTTTTAAGAAATTTCTGAAGACTGGAAAGCACTTTCATTGTGCAAAAAGTTAAGAATAAAGAATTCAGGCACAGTAGCATTTTTCTAAGGAGAAAACAATTCAACAGATCAAAGGGCAGATTATGCAAATTGTAGTCATGGATTTGCTATTTTCCCCTGGTGATCACAGAAGCCTATATTCAGAGAAAGGTGACTCTACATCTGAAAATATCCCGATTAAGGACTGACAGTGTCCATGCAAGTAGAAAGATATTCTCTCTCCCGGATGTCCTTTGAAGATATCATTCTCATCAAAACAGCCTTGCTTTGGAGGAGAGTGCTAGCTGATCTGAGAACTGTGCAGGGACTTTCAGCTTTTCAGAAGCATCAAATATAGCTCAAATTAAGAACAAACAGCTGAAACCAACTCCAGTGAAGCCTGATTCCTGGACTGGGCGTTAAGAGTTCAAGGCTCATTCTAGGCTCTGCCCCAATCTCCACTCTGGTCTCAGACTTGCCATTCGTATTCTTTCTGTAAGTACATTCTTTGTGACTCTACTTCCCATTTTTTATTCCATGTGTCATTGAGCAGGCATAATGCCCTCATATCTACAGAAAAGAGGAGCTATTTGACCATGGCAATCCTCTTTTTCTTTTTTCTTTTTTTTTTTTTTTTTGAGTTGGAGTCTCACTCCGTCACCCAGACTGGAGTGCAGTGGCACACTCCTGGCCACTGCAGCCTCGACCTGCTGGGCTCCGGTGATTCTTCCGCCTCAGCCTTCCAAGTAGCTGGAACTACAGGCGCGTGCTACCACGCTCGGCTAGTTTTTTATTTATTGTAGAGATGAGGTCTCACCAAGTTGCCCGGGTGGGTCTCAAACCCATGGGCTCAGGCAATCCACTCACCTCAGCCTCCCAAAGTGTGGGATTACAGGGTGAGCCACCGAGCCCGGCTGCAATCCTCTTTTTCTACAGGAAGAAAATTCATCTTATAGGACATCCTGACTTATTAAAATACTTCTTCCAGTCAGGTGTGGTGGCTCATGCCTATAATCCCAGCTCTTTGGGAGGCAGAGGTGGGAGGATTGCTTGAGCCCAGGATTTTGAGACCAGTCTGGACAATGCAGCAAGACCTTGCTTCTACAAAAAAAAAAAAAATTTTTTTAAATTAGCTGGGTGTGGTGGCACATGCCTGTAGTCCCAACACTTTGGGAGGATCACTCGAAGCCAAGAATTTAAAACCAGCCTGAGCAACAAAGTGAGACCTCGTCTCTATTTTTAAAAATAAAAAATTAAAGTTAAAAAAATGCTTCTCCCTCTTTTCCTTCATCTCCACCTATTTTGAGTTGATCTAATGAGATAAAGAACAAACTTTTCTTGGTCAAGTCATATAATTTCTCCAAGTCTTTTCTCTCTTTTCTGAACAATGGAGATAACCGTACCTACCTTTCGAACTGTTCTGAATATCAAATGAAATACTACTGGTTGCTTATTAACAATAAATCCTGGTTGCCTCCGTATTTTGCTCATTTTCATTAAATCTGTAGTATTCATAGCTCTTCCTCATTCTAAACACAACCTCATGGATCATTTAATTTTCTTACACACTGATGCTCTGCAGTTTATTGTCTCTGTGGCCTTACTGCAGGGGAATCTGGGCCACCTGGATGATGTCATGGAGGGAACTGTCTACAAAGTCCCCTATCCCATCTCACCAGCCTCACAAAACCATTGCCTTCTTCAACATCCACCTCGCCTACTTGGAGGTTTTAAAGAAGCTGCTGCCCCTAGTGCTGCTCAGTGCCTTGCCTGGCACACATGGGACAGCCAATTTCATCGGCAAGAACTATCTATCCTCTCTAGGTTAGGCTGAGCTGGACCCACAGATCGAGCTTGGGGGCAGCAGGCAGATGTCCCTCAAAGGTTGGAGTGGGGTAGATTGTCGTGCTGATTCACAGCTCTTCTTTTCTTCCTGCCCTGTGCAGCTTCCCTTGGGTGGGTTGTGCCTCCCTCCCCATTGAGTTGGACTTGGCCACATGACTGACTTGCTGTGACCAGTGAAATGTGGGCAGAGACAACTGTGTGTCTACCCTGAGCAGAAGTTTTATGAGGTGTGGCGTGCCTCCACTGGCTTTCTTGTGCTCCTCTGTACCCCTGCTAGTCAGTATCCAAAATTCTCATGATGAAGAGCTCCCTGCCTTGGTTCAGGTGACATTTGCCACTGACACAATTGTTTGACCCCCATTTCAGCTCCAACCCCACCGCATCATGCCCCTTGGCATGGATAGGCCCCACCATAGTGTGTCTCAAGCTATCCATTTCTGGGAGCACAAGCCTGAGGCCACCTTCCAAAACGTTTTTCCTTCCCATCTGTAGGGTAAATGTCTGGACATTGACTGCTTTCCCCTATGCCTGGTTTCTTTCTTTTTCTTTCCTCAGGGGAGTGGCCTCTGGCCAAGGCTGTTCTCTGACAGATATGCACATATTCCCATTAGTGTCACAGGATGCAGGTGACCCCTCATGGGATGCAGGTAACCAAGCAACCTAAAGATAATGTAGTTGTCACTCTATGTGATTGTAACTTACTTGACTATAAAAAAGTGTTGGCTGTACTGCCCTGACATGTGGGTTCTTTCTTCATCAAACTGCCTTCAGTGTCCTCCTGTAAGTTTAATAAACCAGTGTCTCTCCCTGCTGAAGCTTTGGGTGACTTCTTTGGAACAGGTAAACATTACACACAAGCCCTCTCAGGTGTAGGGCTACCACGTTACACCATCTCATTTCTGAAGCCATAAGTGACCTTCTGATCTAAAGCCTTAAATGCAATAGCTCTTCTCAAGTCCCATGACATTTCAACATCCATTATTTCCTTCTAATGGGCCACTCCTTGACTGTTTTCTTTTAGATCATAGACCTTCCTTTTATGGAGCATTCAGTCCTACTGGTGAATGCCTCCACCTTCTGAGGGGAGAGTTCTTGAGCAGGAGCATTCTGGATCTCTGAAGCTGGACCTAGAAAGTTGGGGCAAGGAGCAAGGGTGACTCTCAAGACACGTGGCCACTTCTTGGGTCTGCACTGAGCTAGCTCTAAAGAGTTCCAGGCAGGCGGCTTCAAATTCCTGCTCAGTTATCCAGTCTGCCTTGTCACCCCTCCCAGGGTGCAGCCCTGATTTTAACAAAGCCCTTTCAGAAGCAAAGTGTCAGGTTTCTAATCCTGTTTCTCCAGCGCTGAAATAGTGGGAGCAGAGTGAGCAATGGAAGCCACTACAGAAGCCATGCTGATGCCAAACTGCTTGAGTTCAAGGTTGCCTCCTACACTTACTAGCAGGGTAACCTTGGAAAACATATTTAACTTCTCTGTGCTTCATTTTTCCTATAAGTTCAATAGGAGTTGTCATCCTAGGTAGAGTGAGCACATGTCCGGGCTTGCTCAGGATTGTCCTGCTTTCAACCTGTTGTCACAGCACTGTCATTATAAACCCCTTTCACTCTAGAGTGTACCAGATGTTAGGGTCCATTAGATAATAACTCTGAAGCCCCTAAAAATGTATCTGGCACACAGGAAAAGCTATGTTCCTTAGTCAGCAATATTTTCTTTGTGAAACTGTCAGAAGAGAGACTTGTTAGGGTGAGGTTGCAAATCTCTTCATGGAGGATAGGAGGAGTGCTGCTCGTTCCCCAGTTTGCAACTGTGAAGTGCTTTAATTATTTCCTGCATACATTTTCATTAAGGGAGTTCTAATTGGATCTATGCTTGAAGTTAAGTGGGCAGGAGAGGGACAGATGATTCGAGGTGTGGGAAGGCCGACTGAGGGAGCTGGGGGTTGAGGACCTTGAGTGGGTGGAAGAGCAGGAAAGGGGGCAGACAGATGAGCTGGGCCAGGACACACACGCCCTCTATCATACTCTTGTTGAGAATGCCATTGGCAACTGATGATTTTTTTTTTGCAGAGCAACCAAGTTTATCCTGGGATAGCAGGAAGGCCAAGGACCATGGATGGTTTCACCCTCATGAGCTCACCTGCCAGGCGGCTGTCCAGGCAAGGGATCTAGGGACTTTGGGACATATAACCCTGTGATTGGACTGATAATTCAAGGACACAGATGCATATTTGCTTTCCCTAATTTACAAATTAGGGAAATGAGAATTGTGTTTTGTTAGTATGATTAGTCACTGTCCACCTGGGTAACTGGTCATGAGGCTCAAGAAACACATGCTCCAGGATTGAATGAGGGGATCCTGACTCCAATGATTATCAATTATTATTGACTAAACTATCATGGGAAAGCAGGAAGGGAGCACTGAGGAGATGTGTAACCACGGCTTTCTCCCTGTCCTCTGGGGGGGAAGGGACAGAAGAGTTTGAATACATTTCAGAACAACCTGTAGGTAATAATAATATTTTAAACCTTCAGAAGAAAGACAAAGCCTGAGTATCATCTAAGAATTAAGAAATTGGGAAGTGCTTAGGGAAAATGCTGCAAAAATAAAGGAAACCACAATTTTTTTATTCTTTTAAAGATGTGGGGCACAATTCAAAATTAGGAAAATAAGTGGTCATTGTTCAAGTAAAGTTTGGGCCTCCCTTTGGTCCCCACTTTCCCTGGTTTGAGATTAGGTATGCTTATTGATGCTATATGCCTCCCTTCCCTGGCAGTATCCTGCTACTGCTAATCCCTTCCTTCCTTCCTTTCTTTTTTTCTTTCTTCCTTCCTTCCTTCCTTCCTTCCTTTCTTTTTTTTTGGAATCAGAATATCACTCTGTTGCCCAGGCTGGAGTGCAGTGGCACGCTCACAGCCACTGCAGCCTTGACCTGCTGGGCTCAGGTGATTCTCCCTCCTCAGCCTTCCAAGTAACTGGAAACACAGGTGCGTGTCACCACCCTCCTTGGCTAATTTTTTGATTTATTATAGGGACAAGGTCTCTCCAAGTTGCCCAGGCTGGTCTCGAACGCCTGGACTCAGGCAATCCTTTCGCCTCTGCCTCCCAAAGTGACAGGATTACAGGCATGAGCCATTGCGCCCACCCACCAATCCCTTTCTTATAGTATTATGATAAATGTTTAAGATCCGCTTATAAGTGAGAACATTTTGTATTCAGTTCTTTGAGGAAACTCAAATTTAAAAGTCTGATTGATCAGCCGAATCCTGGGGTGGGATCTCTGGCTTATACTTTTCTCTCTCAAAATGTTTGCATTGTTTGCATCACTGTGACAACAGGATGAGAGGGTGGCACCAAAAGGAATGGAAGGTGACGTTTACAGTGTGCTCAGTGAGGGGAAAAGCACGCACCAGAGAGTCGGAGGCTAGATGCTGAGGCTTCTGGGAAATTGCTTACTTCTGTGAGGCTTGACTTGCTGATCCCTGAGCAAGGACCATGAGGCCTGCCTTGTGGGATCTCCTGAACATGACCCACCAGGGAGCTAGAGCCGAGCAGGGCTCATCACATGCTAGGCCTCTTCTTCCTCATTTTCTGTGTATAAAGGGAAAGCTATGGAGGAGGAGGTATTATGAGTTCCAGACTCGTGGTCTGTATGACTTTTAGGAAAAATCCCCTAAGAATTTCCCAAGACACATATAGAATTGGAATTAAAAACATATATGCTCCAAATATGTCTTTTATTGACTATTAAACAATACAATTATGCTCTAATTACAAAAGAAAAAGTCATATTTTTGATCCTAACTTGTAGTCAATGTTTTTCAATATCCAACAAATCCTTCTTTTTTATGTTTGCCTTCCAATACTTGATGCTTGTTTTTCAACATTCTCCATGCTGAACAAAGTCAATGGGAAATTCCTTTTCTAAAAAAACATGGAAGTCATTGTCACATGCAAATTTCTTGTTGTTATTGTTCTGACAGTTTTATGAAATTAGAAATTATTTGTGGTCTTGTCCTCACTTGGAATCATTAAAGAAATATACTAAACACATGACTCTCATAGCGCTTCCAAGTTGTATCCGATGGGAGCCATTCTCCCCACTCCAACTTCAGCCTTGGCAAAAATGTATATTGATTCTGAGCAGATTAATTCATAGATTTTGTTTGAGTCGTTGTATTCAGTGTCTTCACAAAAGACACGTTGATAGCACAGGAGTACACCACCACTACTAAAACCTCCTGAGTTTCATGTAGACCCTATGCTTCTCTCCTATTAAACCTTTCTTGAAGACAATTTGGGAGAACCCTACAACTTACCCAATAGATGATGAAAGGGTGCATACATTCTGGGATGAGCTGCACATTGTGAAATTCTTATACCATGTATCTTGCTTGATTCAGGTGTCACTATGGCAACTACCTATAACTGGAGATCAGTGAGGAGTGATCGCCCATGAAAATTAGCTTTGCCTTAGGCCATTTTAATTAAGATATACATATTTTGAGGAGGAACAAGTTAGATTTTTTAAAAGGGAGTCATATTAAGGGACATACGGGGTGTGTGTGTGTGTGTGTGTGTATGTGTGTCTTCTTTACTTCTCTTTTTTTCATGGACCATAAAGCTAGGGAAACCATCATATAAAAGAAAAACACATTTGAAAAAGAAACAATCACTTAATATTAATTTTAAAATTGATTATTAAAAGACATACTACACTTATTTTATCTACATGTATGAACTCCAAATATTACAACAAAGGACACCTGTTTGGAGGATGAAATAGATTTCCCATTACTGCAAAGGCTTGGGAGGCAGTACAGATCCTTCCAGCGGGTAGGGTAATGGATTGTGGAAGCTATCAACTGGGTTCCAATTCTATACCACCAATTACCAATTGCATAATCTTGGGCAAGTTTCCCAACTCTTTGAGCCTAGGTTTCCTCATCTATAAAACGCAAGTAATAGTGTCAGCTTCATAGGGTTGTTGGGGAAATGAATGAAGATAATGAATGAAAAGCACTCGGCACAGGATACATGTCCACTATTAATATTATCACTAGAAGTCTCATGAGGGAGAAAGAGATGATGGAAATCTCAGGATTTGAAGTTTGGAGATTTGGGTCCTAATACTCACCCTTCTGAAGTTAGCTAGGAAATCTCTCCTCCCCACCTCCCACCCCCTGTGCTCCAACCCCCTCACCTGCAATCTCAGAGGTTGCTAGACAACACTTAAAATCCATCCAGTTCCCAAATCCCATCAAATACCATTTGGCATTGTCTCATTTACTTTTCTAAATAACCCAATAAAGTGGAGATGAGTGAATCTACTTGTGCCAGACGAGGACATTGGGCTCACAGAGGGCCATAGAGACAGGAGGAGGAGGAGTTGAAGGTTGACCCGAAACATCTCACTCCTTTCTGATCCTCCTTTGAGCTCAGAGCATACACAAGGAGATGGGATCAAAGGTGATGCACACAGCAAGCAGAAGCCATGCCCCAGAGTTCAGGTTGATTTCTGCACCCATACTCTATCGATCCGCTTCTCCCGCAGGATCTTCTTGGCCCTGTGTTCACATACCAGTCATCCATGCGTCCCCCCAGCATTTCGCTGTAAATTAGCCTGGAACTGACAGCCCGGACACTGATGTAAGGTTATAATGCCCAGACTTCCCCCTCAAGCTGTGAGTGATGACTTTGTGAATACATTTACCAAAATTTGTTTGAAGGAACTTTGATTCATTTCAGATTTTTAAAAAATCAAAATAGATGTAAAAGAAAACACATCTCTCTTCTAGCCCCAACATCATCGAACATTTAGAGGGCCTGGGAGGTTCAATTTATTAAAATCACATGGGGAGAGTGTGTTGCATCTGTTAAATTTATGATTCTATTAAAAGAAAGAGAGGGAAATCTATCTCATGAAACTTCCAATTTAATTGCAAAAATTCTGTAATATTTACTGAGAATGTAGAGTGTATAGGGGAAATTAAGGCAAATTATTATTATTATTATTTTTTTTTTTTTTTTGAGTTGGAGTCTCACTCTGTCGCCCAGACTGGAGTGCAGTGGCTGCTTCTGGCCACCGCAGCCTTGACCTGCTGGGCTCCGGCGATCCTTCCGCCTCAGCCTTCCAAGTAGCTGGAACTACAGGCGCATGCCACCACGCCCAGCTAATTTTTTGATTTATTGTAGAAATGAGGTCTCACTTGCCCAGGCGGGTCTCGAACCCGCGGGCTCAGGCAATCCACTCACCTCAGCCTCCCAAAGGCGC
>CAUYQG010173460.1:0-12418 GCA_963574415.1 Tarsius wallacei
GGCTAATTTTTTGATTTATTGTAGAGATGAGGTCTCGCCAAGTTGCCCAGGCGGGTCTCGAACCCGCGGGCTCAGGCAATCCACTCACCTCAGCCTCCCAAGGTGCGGGATTACAGGCTGAGCCAGTGAGCCCGGCTCTAACCCATCTTTCAAAACTCAAACAAATCCCTTTCTCTTAAGAAAGCCTCCTTGATCCCCCTCCTGTGGATCTGATAGGGAGTAGTATGAACCCATCTCAGATCTCATACTGCCCTAAATCTTTGAGCTGTTTGTGGGTGTCATGCCTTGGTTATTAGACTTGGAGCAGTGGCTACATGCATCATAGACACTGGGACAGTCACCTGAGTTCCCTCCTAGCTCTGTCAGCAGTCTTTGTGACCTGAGGAGAGTATTGCTTTGTCTTGGCCTCCATTTCTTACCTGTAAAGTGATTAGGTTCAGTGTTTCAAACTCAAGGTTGTTGGGGTTGTTTGACAAACTACATGTGTTTAGAGCAGCACCCAGCACGTGGTAAATGCTCAATAAATGTTAGGCATTGTTATGATGATGACGCCTTCATTCATTCAACAAATATTTGTGGAGCATATTCTAGGTACTAGGGAATACATCAATAAACCAAAAGAAAATGTTTTGAATTTATATTTTAGTGAAATAAACAAATGATAAACAAAATATATGTTACTTCTTTATGGTGATGAATGCTATGAAGAAAAATATAGCAGGATGAGAAGGTTAGGGAAGATGGGGGAGGTCACCTTTAATGTAGATCAGTTAAAAAGGGTTGTATTAGTCGGGCTCGGTGGCTCAGCCTGTAATCCCTCCCTTGGGGAGGCTGAGGTGAGTAGATTGCCTGAGCCCGCGGGTTCGAGACCTGCCTGGGCAACTTGGCGAGACCTCATCTCTACAATAAATCAGAAATTAGCCGGGCGTGGTAGCGCGCGCCTGTAGTTCCAGCTACTTGGAAGGCTGAAGCGGAAGGATCGCCGGAGCCCAGCAGCCCACTGCACTCCAGTCTGGGCAACAGAGTGAGACTCCAACTCCAAAAAAGAAAAGAAAAGAAAAGAAAAGGGCTGTATTGCAAAAGTGACATGGTTGTTGTGTAATAACTTTTATCATTGTGTTTATCCTTCCTCAGGGAGGCATTATAGCAGATGGCCATGTAATTTATTATCCAAACCAGGACACTTCTGAGAGTGAAAGGGGGTGCTATTGATCATTGCACTTAGATGTGGTTGTAAACCAGTCCTGTCTTGGGCAGAGTGAGCTTCATTCATAATATGGTGTCAGATGGACCTAGATTCGAATCCTGGGTTCTGCAGCCTTATGACTGTAAGCGCTTGGATGAAATCATTTGACCTCTTTGCCCTCTCGGTTTCCTTATGTGTTATGCATACCTACTGGGGATTTTGTGAGAAGTAAATGAGATAATGACAGCAAAGCTCCCAGTGTAGGACCTGACACTTCATAAAAAGTCACCAAAAGCTCATTATCATCACCATCACCAGACCCATTGTTCTTTTTTTTTTTTTTTTTTTTTGAATTGGAGTCTCACTCTGTCGCCCAGGCTGGAGTGCAGTGGGACATTCACGGCCACCCTAGCATCGACCTGCTGGGCTCTAGCGATTCTTCCACCTCAGCCTTCCAAGTAGCTGGAACTACAGGTGTGTGCTACCACACCCAGCTAATTTTTTATTTATTGTAGAGACAAGGTCTCACCAAGTTACCCGGGCTGGTCTTGAACCCTGGGGCTCAGGCAATCTACTCGCCTCAGCCTCCCAAATTGTTGGAATGACAGGTTGAGCCACCGAGCCCGGCCCCATTGTTCTTTGTTGGTATCACTCACTGTGCCTGGGAAGGGGTTGAGGATATATAGGGTAGATTAATGTGAAGATTGGAAATTGAGCTGAACTTGGGTGACCGACTGACTTGGTCTGCCAAAATGTTGCCTCCATCCATCCTCATAGAACTTAAGACTCTCACAGTGTTTAAATGCAGAATTCATAGACCAGTCGGGGGACTTCATGCCAGGGCAACCACAGCAAGAGATTGGACAGTAGAGACCAGGGCTAAGAATCTGAGAATATTTATTCAGGAAGAAGCCCCGTGATAAGCAGCCCCCAACAATCCACTTCACAGTGGAGGACAGAGGGACCCAGAGAGCCGATAGGACCTGCTCAAGGCCTCATGGCCTGCAGCCCTTTTTAGTGTGTCTGCCCTTCCCCATCCTGCAAATTGGTGTGGCAACAATGATGAAGAGAGGGCGCTTAGAATTCCACCTGGAAAAGCCATGTTTCTTTGAAAATGGGCCTCAGATGACGTAACCCTGCCATATCCCATTACCCGGTACTTGGCTAATCTTTGTGCGAAACTTGTTTTGGTGAAACTTGAGTCTGGAGAAGCCAACTGAAGTATATTACTTTCTCGCTGTTGAATGCCTCCTAGACTTGGGATAACATTTAATCTAAAGGGTAAGGTGATATTTCCTGAGATAGCAATGAGTTCATGTTTTGAAATTAAATGAACTGAGTTTATTGCGTCGGTTGGGTTTTTTTAAAGCACTAAACTGCAGTAGTAAATGTTCTCTCCACAAAGTCATGTCTGGCCACTGTATGGGGCAGACTGGGAACTGTAGACATGGTAGCTTTCAGTCCTTAGAAGTTGTCTCACTGCCTCGCTTGTCAGGTGATATTCCAGAATGAACTATGTTTTGCCTTAAATAAATAGATATCCAAGCCAGGTGCAGTGGCTCATACCTGTAATCCCAGCACTTTGGGAGGTGGAAGCAAGAGGATTGCCTGAGCCCAGGGGTTCAAGACCAGCCTGGGCAACTTGGAGACCTCGTCTCTACAATAAATTTAAAAAATTAGCTGGGAGTGATGGCACGCACTTGTTCCAGCTAGTTGGAAGGCTGAGGTTAAGGCTAGCAGGTTGATGCTGTGGTGACTGTGAGCATGCCACTGCACTCCAACCTGGGCAACAGAGTGAGACTCCTACTCAAAAATAAATAGATAGATAGACAGACAGACAGACATCCAGCTTGGGACAACTTGAGGATACAAGTTTCTTTTACATTCTTTTCTGAATGTATGCTGCATGCTCTCTGCCCTTTCTCCTTCCCGAGATGTGTATCACTCAGTAAAGGATGCCTGCACACCAGGTAAGGAGGGAAAAACTATTCATGGAATATTATCGGATAGCAAGTTGGTCAAAAAAGAAAAAAAGACAGTGTTAGGAATTTGGAGTTTATGGCATTATCCTTTCCACTTAGTTCCAAAAGTGTTCTAGATGGTGAGAATGTAGAGATTGATGTACGACTGAAGTAGACTTCTTCAAGGAGGCTGTTGGAGTTGTGAGGCCACCTGTGGTGCACTTCCAAGCTGTTTGAGCAGCTACGCCCTACTGATTATGTCTTCATGTAGCAATTGTGGATAGAGTCCCCTTCCCCATGCCACCGCCTTGCCATCAGCTGACTTGGATGCCTGCTACAGCAGAAGGCCTGGGAGGGCAGAACTTGAGTCTCCATCATCTTTGCTTCCCAGAAATGGCACAGCACCTGGCACGCACTGAGTGTTCAATGAATGGGGTGACTATGCAGTCACCATTTTGAGTTTTCAACATAATGCAAAGTTGAATCACTTTCAAGGTAGGGTTGTTTAATGTTTTGAATTTATATTTTGGTGGAACAAACGATGATAAACAAAATATATGTTACTTTTTTATGGTGACGAATGTTATGAAGAAAAATATAGCAGAGTGAGAAGGTTAGGGAAGATGGGGTGGTCACCTTTAATGTAGTTAAAAAGGGCTGTATTGTAAAAGTGACATGGTTGTTGTGTAATAACAATTTTTATCATTATTTTTATCCTTCTTTGGGGAGGGCATTATAGCAGGTAACCATGTAATGAAATAATCGGAGTGAAGCCAAGTCGTAGCTATGGGAATCCCTGGGTAACCTCTGTGGGTTCCTAATCTCATGGTCCTGTTATAGTTTGGTCTTGTCCAGCAGAGGTCCACTCCGACATCATTATTGCCTGGGTGTTTTGGGGTTTTGTAGTTGTCCTAGCTGGTGGCAGGTGTTCCAGGAGTTTTCTGGTATGGTGGCTCCTGGGTGGCTCCCTGGGCGGGTTGGGCCTGGGGGACAAGAGGGATGTGGACATCCATGGTGCACCTGGTGCTTGCCTGCTTCCCCTTCCCTCCCCACCACCACCTCCTCACACACGGAAGATGAGACCTTTACCTCCTCTCACCTACTCTCACCCGCTCCTTTACCTGGAGCACATCACAAGCCCTTTATATCAGAATGCCAGTTATCCTGAGACCTAGTTCCCTCAGGGTCATACTACGTGTTCCATGCTGGGAGTGGGTAGGTCAGGAGCCCTGAGAGAAATCGGAGAGTCAGGTGGAAGCAGCAGGTGGAAGAGGGAGTGGGGAACAGGACATGATGGACTGATTTGGGCAGTACCATGTTGGAGGTTGTTTACGTCATTTTCAAGTTTAGTTGAATACGTATCTAAACTGTGGTCCAAACTATGCAAAGGGAGATATGAATTTAACAGAAATGCAGACTGTGTCCTCATCCCTCCTTCCCTCCTGTGGACAAAAACCAGTGGCCTTTATTTAACCTTTTAACTTCCGAAGTCCAGGGTGTCTGGTAAATTATGAAGAGCGTGACTTAGGACTGAGCCCTGCAAAAGGATACTTGCCTTCTCTCCCTTGCATTGGCCCACCACAGAGTTGGTGTAACATTGACCACCTGGACTCCCAGGTAGAGAGAAAGACAGCCAGAAGTGCCTGTGCCCCAGAATTAAGAGACTGCATGGAGCCTCCTTCCTTCCTTTAAACAGTCACCCCACCTATTGGTAAGTGGGGACCCCATCAGAGTACTGATCTTTGCCAGGTCAGATTAGACATGGCTTCTCCTGTAGGAGAGTGACGGGTGTAGAGAAGGAGGCCAGTCATACTGATGGAGCTTTCTTTTCTTGGGAATCCAAGTGGAAACTTGGGAGAGAGGGAAAAGGGAAGGACTTCCCTTCCTCCCCAACACAACTCCCTGCTGTCCTATTCTCAACAGACTATCTGGGGAGGCTGGACCAGAGGGAGTACACATCTACAAATCACTGAGTGAGAACTGTGTGCTAAGGCAGTTGTGGTGGCGTGCACCCGAGGTCCCAGCTACTTGGGGGCTGAGGTGGGAGGATCGCTTGAGGCCAGGAGTTCAAGGCTATAGTGTATGATGACTGTGCCTGTGTTAGCCATGTTGGCTACTGCACTCCAGCCTGGGCAATGTAGCAAGACCCCATCTCTAAAAAAAAAGTAAACAAAAAAAGAACTGTGTGCTAGCTACTGAGAAAGCAGGGTGCCAGATCCCTGAGTTCTAAAGCAAGATATAGAAAGGCTATAGATGAAATGCTTTCTGAGGGAGGCTGCAGACATTGATTTGGGAAACAAAAATAACTTGGCAGGCATCTTTGTGACCTTGGGCAAGTTACCTGTCTGAACTTCAGTTTCTCTATCTAAAGATTGACGGAATCCTTTCCTCACAGGAATGCCAGAAATCTTTGAGAGAGAAATACACGGTAGTGTGGTGTCATACCTAGAGAGGTGCTGGAAAAGTTGACTCCTCTGAATTAAGACCCAGCAACGAGGAAAACCAGCATCTTCCCTGAGGACACCATTCTCAGGGATGCCTCCTGGATCTAGATGAAAGAGTAGGGAGTGAGGGTTGTAGATAGGATGAACGGTCAGTGTGAAGACCCACACTTTTTTTTTTAACTTGTAGTTTTTTTATTTTAAAGATGGGGGTACCATTCAGGGTTAGGTATGCATATGTTCATTATGCAGGCACCCTTGTTGATGAGGTGTGCCCCCCTCACCTGGCAGTTTCCCTCAACTGCCAATCCCACTCCCCCTCCCCTGGCAGTTTCCTACTACTGCCAATCCCTTTCTTATAGTATTATGATAATTATTCAAGGTAAGACCTACATTTTCTTATTACGGAATTTCTTTCATAATTTCACTAGTGAGAGAGAGGCTCGTGGGTTGCTAGGTGTTCCTGGCTCAGAGTGAAAGAGAACTCACCCTCTTCTCCTCAAAGGAACCCAGATACCACTCCTGCATTTTACTCTCCCCATTCCAAGCTGTGCGGTTCCAAGGACAATTTAACACGAATATTTCATATTTAACGTATCCCAGTTGGAGTATTAGGTAACCCCTCAAAGTGTCCCCAACCCTTGTTCTTCCCACTTCTGTAGGGTTTCTCAGTCTCAGCACTGTTGACATTTTGGGCCAGATAATCACCTGTGGGGGGCTAAACACTTGAACGTTTAGCAGCATTCCTGGCTTCTACCCACTGTAGAATGTTTAGTGGCAACTCCCAGTTGTGATGATCAAAATTGTCTCAAGAAATTTCCAAACGTCAGGGGCAAAATGGCCCCTGGTTGAGAACCATGATCGTCAGCGATCCCACTGCTGACCAGCTGCTCAAGCCAGAGCATGAGATGCCATCCCTGAGTCCTCTTCTGTTCCTTCATTCCAATGGCAAGTGCTTCTGTCTGAGCCTCTCCGGCAGATCCAAAATCCGACCGCCTCTCAGCTGATAGACAGGACACCTTCATCTTTCACGCAGAGAATGCAACAGTCTCCTGACTGGTCTCTGGAATTTCACTGTTGCCCGCTCCCAGTCCGATCTCCATACGGTACAAGTGTGGTGTCAGGAAAGAAATGGCACCATGTCACTCTCCTGCCTTAAGTACATTTCACTTGCTTCCTCCCCTCCCCCACCTGTATCTCCTTTGGCCACAGCTGCACCATCCTGGTGGTGTCTTAAACTCACCACACTCTTCCCCACCTAGGGGAGTTTGCCCTTGGGTGCTCATCTCTGCTGGTTACACAACTGGTTCTTGTTCTTCTGGACTGCACCTAAATGAAGCTCTTTTACAGAGACTGTCCCTGATCCATCTGGTCACATAGGTACCCCTTCAAAATCTGAATCCCTGATTTTTATCCTTCATAACACCTGTTCCAGTGAGTAATTGGCTGTCGTTTGAATCTGATTGCTGGCCTCCATGAGGGCAAGATTCCAGCTTGACTGCTTTTAAAGTATCTCCATTGGCAGGGCACAGTGGCTCATGCCTATAATCCCAGCACTTTGGGAGGCCGAGGTGAGAGGATTGCCTGAGCCCATGAGTTTGAGACTAACCTGGGCAACTTGGCAAGACCTCGTCTCTGCAATTTAAAAAAAAAAAAATTAGCTGGGCGTGGTGGCACATGCCTGTAGTTCCAGCTACTTAGAAGGCTGAGGCGGAAGGATCGCCTGAGCCCAGTAGGTCGAGGCTGTGGTGGCCGTGAATGTGCCACTGTGCTCCAGTCTGGGCAACAGAGTGAGACGCCAACTCAAAAAAAAAAAGTATCCCCACTTCCAGGCTTCAGTGTTCAGTAAATATTTATTTATTTACTAAATAAATGAATTAATATCTTCAGTCTTCTTGAATAAGAGAGATGCAATTTCTCTACTTTAAAATTGATAACAGTAGGCCAGGTACAATGGTCCTTACCTGTAATCCCAGCACTTTGGGAGGCTGAGGTGGGAGGATCCCTTGAGCCCAGGAGTTCGAGATCAGCCTGGGCAATGTAGTGAGACTTCGTCTCTACAAAAATAATAAATTAGCTTGGCATAGTGGCATGTGCCTATAGTCCTAGCTACTCAGGAGGCTGAGGTGGGAGGATTGTTCGAGCCCAGGAGTTCAAGGCTGCAGTGAGCTGCGAGTGTGCCATGGCACTCCAGCCTGGGCAACAGAGTAAGACCCTGACTCAAAAAACTAAAATAAAAATAAAATTGGCAATAACAGACCACTGGAATTAGTCTTCCAATCAAATCAGTGATATGCCAGTTTTCTTCTTGAAACTTCTCAGGATGATTAGCCTTCTGCCTACTAAACAGATACCCAAGAAATCATCATTGAATGGATGAGTGTCTCATTCTTCTGCAACATGTTATGAATGCTAAATGATTACAATAAGCAGATTTTGATCAAGCAGTTGAAATCCCAAAATCTGGTTAGGCACGGTGGCTCATGCCTATAATCCCAGCACTTTGAGAGACCTAGGCAAGAGGATTGCCTGAGCCCAGGGGTTCAAGACCAGCCTGGGCAACTTAGACCTCATCGCTACAATAAATCAAGAAAAATTAGCTGGGCCTGGTGGTGCATGCCTGTAGTTCCAGCTACTTGGAAGGCTGAGGTGGAAGGATCGCCTGAGCCCTCTAGGTTGAGGCTGTAGTGACCGTGAGCATGCCACTGCACTCCAGCCTGGGCCACAGAGTGAGACTCTGACTCCAAAAAAAAAAAAAAGGAGGAATCCCAAGATCCATTCTTTGACCTTCTCATGCATCCAGGAAGGGAAGTTTGATCCTCGCCTTCCAGTACCAAGTCTGAGATACTGATGCTATTTCCAGCCAATATTGTTACTGTTGCTTTTAGAAGTAACAGGGGTGTATAGATAGCACGCTGCCAGGCCCATGGTAGATACTCAATAAATGTTTGTTGACTTGAATTGAATCAAGGTACTTAAGGAAAGGAGAAGAGAATTAGGCAGGTTGGTATACAGAGAAGTATATTCAGGTCTTATCTTGAAAATTAATCAGTCAGTCAACATGTCTTGATTAGAGCCAGACAAATTTCATATCCTCTGCGAATTTAACTGTCCAGTGGGAGAGAGAGAGATGAAAACTTTGGAGAACAGGATAACCTATAATTGTGCTAAACAGCATGGTGCTGTTTTGAGTATCTTTTGAGTTGTTTTGAATTAGTACTAGGACTTCCCTGCCCACCCCTCCTCTTCTGGGCCAGACTCTCAGCTGTAAGAAGCATGGAGAAGTAATGAAGATTTTTTACATTCTCAGACTGCTTTCTGGGAATCTTGCAAAGTCCCGACTTCTCTGATTACCCTTCTCATGGCTGAGTTCAAGAGCATTTTGCAAACCCGGACTTTGAATCTGGGAAAATGCTTTATGACCATTTTTTATGACCTCAAAGCAACCCACTAAGGCAAGTTATTTTCCTGTCTTTGCCAAAGGGGAAAAACCGAGGGCCTGGTAAATTGCCCAGGATCTCCCAGCCCCAGATGCTCACTTGCAGGCGACTCTCATGCACCCGGCCACACGCTGTCTTGTCCCTTAGACGTGCTTTGGCTGCTTGGGCAAGGGCCTGTCAGCCACCTCAGCCCACATTTCCATGGACTTCATGGTCTTCCTCAGGAAGGAGAAAGGCCCAATGCAGAGAACCATATACTGTTAGAGCTGCAAGTTTCAATGCAGAGTTCCAGTCCAAACCAACCCTTTTATACTTGAGCCAACTGACATCCAGAGAGGGAAAGTGATTTGCTTTAAAGTCACAGCCCAAAGTATATGACTTCCAGCCCAGTGCATTTTTTTTATTCCAATGCAGTTGTCTCTTATTAGAAAAGTGTCCTTCAACATCCATGAGTTTTCATTCTTAGAGGCAGGATGGTACAGTGAGCAGAGCAAGGCCTTTTTGAAATGAAGGTGAGTTAGGGCAATGGTTAGGGCAAAGCCTCTGGAACCAACCTGCCTTGGTTCTCCTTCCAACCCAGCTGTTCACTGTATGACCTTGCTTAATCTATCTGGGTCTCAGCTTTTCTCATCTGTGAAGTGGGAATAATCATAACCCCTCTCCAAATGGGGTATGTGGAAGACTAAATGAGTTAGTGTGTGTTAAGGGCTTGGAATACCTGGCACAGCACAAGGACTACGTACATGTTGTTTTCGTGATTGTGCGAATCCCAGCTGCTTACTGGCTGTGTCCCTCTGGGCAAGTTATTTGACATCTCTGAGTCTCCGATTCCTCTTCTGTGGGAATAAATCTGGCTTAGCAGAATTGTTGACTAGAGTAGAGAGCATGTGATGAGGCACCTGCCCGTAGAGCCGGCCCCAAGGTGTGAGGCAGCCGACAAAGCATCTGACACCAAGTTGATGCCTAATAGTTGCTCTTTTCTCTTTCTGTTTGCAAAAGTGAGGATTCTCAGGGCTGGATCTGCTGCCACTTTCAGGCAAGACCTGCAGCTTCCATGACTTAGTCACTTAGAATCCTCCTTGCATTTTTAAAAAAATTTGTTGACATTCACTGGGAACTTGCTAAATGGCAAGCACTGTTCTGTGCCTTAACACGTACTATGTCATTTATCTGCGCAAAGAGTACTCATGACGTAAGTATTTTTATTGCCCTCATTTGATCGATAAAAAAACTAAGGCTCAGAAGATAATAACTTACCCAGAGTTACATAGTGAGAGGGAGTGCCACAATTTTGAACCCAGATAAATCTGTCTTGAAAAATCGATACCCTTAACCACTCACCACCAGGAACTGTGCCAGGCCCTGGTTGTAGACAAGTCCTGCCCGGCATGAACATCACTCACATCAAGGACACCAGAGGAGGATGGCTCACCTTCCCAGGTTAACCATTACTACCTCACCAGCTGCCAAATGCCAGGAGGGCAAGGAAGGCAACGGAACTGCGTCCCAGAACGCCTCCCCTTCCCTGAGCACCCCGCCCCCCAGACTGCATACACCAATCGGCTGGGGCCTTTGAGCATGTCAAGCCTGCCAAGTTTCTTTCCTTCCCTGGCCAGGTGTGGAGCCCATGGGGAGCACACGCTGGCATGGCAGGAAGACGCTGTGTCTGAGAGCTGTTCACAGAAGCATCTCAATCTGCAGACGAGGGAGGCCCCGGCCCATTGCTGTCGGTAAATACACATGGTAGCAGAGTTGGGGTGCTGTAGAGTTCCTTCCTTCTCAAAGAGTTACAAGTGAGGACATCTGTGCCTGGTTGCCTTTTCTGAGCTAGGTAAGAGCTTGGGGCAAGCTGTGCGGTTGGTCAGAACCCCGGGACGTAACCATCCAGAGGGCAGGCACTCTGGCTCCCTAGAAGAGAGCCCCACAGGAGGGAGGGCAGTGGCTGGTGTAGGCGTGGACTTGGGATGGACTCATTCAAATTTCAGCTTTGCCGGGCACCGGCTGTGTGACTCTGGGCCTCGTGGGCTCCACTCTGGTCTAGAAGTGATCATTCTTCCCCACCTAAGAGGATTTTTAGAGGGGCTGAAGGTACACATGTGAGCAGAGGTGTGCAGAGTGCCCAGCCCCTGGGAGATGCTTTGCAGATGTTCCCTCCTGCCATCTCTGTACAGCACCAGCGTTGGAGCCCCTGTGAGAGAAGGATGGCCCTGGGCATGTTGTGGGGGGGATGCTTGTTCTGCACATGCGTGATGGTTTACGTACCCAAGTGGATGTGGGAAGCGATTAAATTCAGAGACTGCAGGGGGCAGCTCTCTTCCTGCATGTCTCTCCAACACACATGTACTTTGCTCTGGGAGCTCTGTGCCAGTGACTTTCCTGCCTGTCATGGGTCCCTTTGCTTACCCCGTCCCCCATAAGTTCTTCTGGAAGTCAGAGCTTTCACTGCCAGGGGGATTTGGGTCTAAGCAGAAGGGTCATGGCCCCCTCCTTCTGTCCTCTAAAGGGCTTGGTCAGCCCACCAGCTCCTTGTGTCACAGCTGACACCCTGGTCTACTGCAGGGGAGTGCATGCTTTGTACACGAGACCCGCTTCCTGGGCCCACTGAAGGGCCCTGTCCTAACTGCGTGCATGTCAGGCTTCTGGAGGGATGGAGAAAACCGACTCTGCTGCTTTTTAAGGAAGCTGGGAAGCCAAGGCTCTCTCTGCAAACTTGCCAGCAGCTACAGAACTCGTCGGGCATCTGCCTGGATGCAGGCTCTGGTTTGTGTCTCCCTTTGGGACGTCTCCTCTGCTTCATTTGAAACTTCCGGCTGCATTAATAGGTACCCTTAATACTCTTATCTCAGCATGCCTTCTGGGTTTACTGAAGCGTAATGCCAGAGCACATTCTTCCCTGGGAAGTTTCAGTTTGTTCTGGGGTGGTTGTGGGTGCTTAACTTTGAAACTGCCAAGGAAGACTAGACTTGGGTTGTGGGGGGCAGGGTAGGCAATGGAAGATAGGGATCCCCCCACCTGACAGCTCGGTTTTGAAGGAGCCCCCGTTTTTTAAAAAATAAGGCCGGGCTCGGTGGCTCAGCCTGTAATCCCTCGCTTGGGGAGGCCGAGATGAGTGAATTGCCTGAGCCCGCGGGTTCGAGACCCGCCTGGGCAACTTGGTAAGACCTCATCTCTACAATAAATCAAAAAATTAGCCGGGCGTGGTAGCGTGTGCCTGTAGTTCCAGCTACTTGGAAGGCTGAGGCAGAAGGATCGCTGGAGCCCAGCAGGTCGAGGCTGCGGTGGCCGGGAGCGTGCCAGTGCACTTCAGTCTGGGTGACAGAGTGAGACTCCAACTCAAAAAAATTAATTAATTAATTAAATAAATAAAAATAAAAAATAAGGATGGAGACT